>DWHO01003643.1:0-11803 GCA_018247575.1 Eurytides lysithous rurik | reverse complement strand
ACCGAGTCCCCGGGAGAGGTGCGCGGCTGTGTCGCCTTGCGGGGCGCTGGCGTGCGCCGCGGTTCCCCGGATGCCACACTCTCAGGCGCGGGATCGGGGAGTGCGGCGCTCGCCGATGCCTGGCGGCTGTCGAGCCGCGAAGTCTGGCTGAGGGTGAGGTTGGCCGGTGTCGGTATGGGGGAGGTCGAGTCTCCAGCGGCCACAACTCCGTCCTGCGCTCTCCCGCGCCTTGGCCTGGGTATGGGCGGGGGACCCCTCCCTCGCCTGTCCGCCATGGTGGTGGGCCTAACGACGCGACCGGAGTAAGGCTCCGGTGCGTCTTAGGTGGAGGACGTCAGCTGCAGCGCTGCTGCTGACTATTCAGCACCTTTTTAAAGGTCGAAATGGGAATCAAATAAAACGCAATGAAAACCGCAAATAATTTTTATTTAAACTAAAAAGTAATAAACAGATTATTATTAAGTCTTTATTACAAATACCGCCATGTCTACGCTTTGTAATCCTTTTATTTTTTGATTGTAAACCGAGCATTCTCTCCCAGTAGAGATATTTTAACAAATTATTTGCAACAGTTGTCTAACAGTTGTCTAAGTTCTTTCTAATGCCAGCCCCGAGTCACCACAATGACGTCGCCACCGTCTCTATCCGTCACTTTCCAATGACATAATCCATGAGATGCGGCGCCGACGGAATACTAAGGAAATCATGGATCAACATCTAATTATAAACTGAGTGTGTAACAACGAGCATCTGATTTGAATTTTTGTCACAATTTTGTGACCAAAATTAGAAGATACCTCGAACTCCTTCGGTTACCTTTCTTCACTGTTTGTTATCCAATTAATGGCATTAGAACAACCATGGTATTATTTTGAACGAGTGTGAGTTAACCGGACACCAAGTGTGATAAGGATATCACTTATCACTATATAAAACCATTAAAAATCTATTTAACAAAATAGTAAAAACTGTGGTATTTAAAAAAAGGATTAGCACATAATTCCCGAATAACTTATTTTTAAATTTGAGCGTTGCGGGAATTGTGTGGTAATTAAAAGTTATAAATTTTGCTCCTTAGTAGGGCAAGACGGGCTTTTAGGCTTGTATGGTAGTACCGCCACTGCCTGTATGTAGACGACAGCGTGTTTTTCACGTCTTCACGTAAGGCGGCGTTCGCGGCGTGAAAAATGCAGCGTCAATTGGAGTCGTACTGCTACCTGAGTGGCTAGACAGATGGCGGATGTCAGACAATGTTGACAAGATGTCCGCCAGCTACTTCAGGCGTAAGAGAGACCTACCTAAGCGTGAGCTGCGTGATCAGGCGATAAAATACCATTGGAAATGACGTCATCGCCAGGGACCTCCGCATGGAGGGCATCCATGAGTTCGTGGTCCGTTTAGCGCGTCGTCTTTATGACCGCGCTGACAACAGACCACACTCCCATCTTAAAAGCATGACACCTACCCATGTGAGTCCGCCTGACAGACGTCCACTCCCACGTGAGCTGTTGCGGTCGGACCTGGCCCCCTGGTGTCGCCAGCTGCTGTACTTCTTGAAAAGTAGAATAATTAAGTATATTAATAGAAAAGTATAGTAATTGTAAAAGCCTTTCGTATAAACGAGACCAACCGCTGCTGCGGTTAGCGATGTGTTGGCGTCAGTGCCAATTCCAGCACCGAACGGTCGAGATTCCGTCCGAGAGATGGGGACATCACCGAGCCACTAACTGGGCTCGCGTTCATGTCGCGCCCTCTAGTAAGCGCGTTATCAAAATGGAATAGGTATAATATATTAAAAGTGCCGCGGCTGGCGCCCCCTAACAGCGCTGCGTCCATTCTCTATTAATGACACTGATGGCGTACTGGTTTAATGTCCTCGTCGTTGTTGTAGATTCAATCCCAACGCAAAAAAATGTTGTCCCAATTATTGTTGTTATTTCCAACCTGACTGTAATATTTGTAGTAACCTGCATCACAGACATATCATTAGCTAGCGCTAGCAAAACAGCTAATTGTTTTGTGTTTAATTTGTACATGTTGATTTTCATAACGATATTCATCATACGAAGTTTTTCAATACTAAAATATTTTAACTACATTGTATTCACTGATACAAATAATCATAACAATTTAGTACATTGTCGTAGTTATACCTTTTTCAAATTTCTCTATTTTGTCTTTTTATACTTATAATATGAAGTTATAAGATTCTTACGTCTTTTTCCTCAATTTTCAGTCATTTTTTTAAATGTCTTTCAAATCAGTTATGCTTGTTTAACCACGTATTTCGAAGTTTAAATATCTTTATTCGATGTATGCTTGTTACAAATCTTCTTAACCCTAAAAAACCTACCTTTGCTTGAAAACTTCGATCGCCACAAATAAGTCATTTCCAAAAAAAACTTGCAAGAAACTTTACCGTCTTGTTATTATATATCTATTACATTATTCTAGAAAAGTTTCAGATTCAACTTAATAAAGATTATTTCTTATCCCATCTGATGGTGTATGGTGATGTAGATATAGACCGTGAACTCGCTTACTCAGTAAAAGTAAATTCGCGCTAATTCTGACATCACAAAGGCCGTAGCTCTAGAGAGCGTTTCTTTATTTATTGCACGTCACCGGTCTAGGTGGTAAGATAGCGCGTTTATTTTACTAACAAATATGCAGAGTGTATTAGTGAATATTAGAAATGCACGAAGCGTACGGTACGGAAAGGAAAACAAACTTTCCCGTTCCACCGCAGAATCCTTTTAACGCGTTTTACCCGGTCGTGGATTATAAGCCTTGAGCGGGAGCGACTGAACTAAGGGATGGGAAAAATATGAACAGTTCAGTATTTAGTCCATTCGTCCTTTTTAATGAGAAGAGAAAAAAGAAGGAGTTTCCAATAAGTGTCAATGAATTTATTTGTTTTTCAGGCTCAAAGTATACACGTAGTAATAACGTTAGTTACAAATACTTTATTAACCCTCCCAGGCAATGTAGTTATAAGTATGATTCTGTATACAGATACGAGATCTGCCTGTGGTTATGATACCACAGGCAGATCTCGTATCTGCAAAAAACGGATAGTCTGATTTTGATTTCTTTTTGGAAAATAATTTGATTGAGATTGATCTTAGGTGTGATTTAAGGAAATCTGTATACGTGTTTGAGGATCCTTAGCTCATTTCTAGTTGATAAAACAACTTCCAACTTAATAATTTCGATATTTAAGTTTTACTGTTATCTTACCGTTGCTTTATTAGATTTTCCGTACCATAGTGGTACTTTACTAGACAAGCTGGCCACTTTTGCAGTAAGGACTCTTATGAAAACTGTTGTTTTGAAAAACATTGAATACATTAAATATAAATAATATAAAATCGTTTATAACAAAACATATAGGATCATTGATAATGACCCTATATGTTTTGTCTATGGTCCAGGATCATACGATGATTGATAAAAAAATATTTCGAAATAGTGGATCTGAATATGATTATCAGATAAAAGCAGGTTATAACGTCTCTTCTATCACCCGCTTCCTCTCACAGTGTGCGCCATACACCCAATATTTGCGTAATTCACGCGGAAGCGATATGAGTGCGACTGACATAATGATTCGAACATTACGTCCAGAAGATGCATCGCTGACCTTTCCAACTTAAACTCGCTTAGCGAAATACCTCGCATACATTCTAATACGAGGGGAGGCCTTACATAGTTAATGGGCGGTAAGAGAATATAATTTGATATCTTCAGGGAATTAACTAACGATTAACCTGACAATCAAGCTACACTTGTCTATACCAAACTTTACCATTCACAAATTCAAAACAGTCGGTTATGCGTTGCACTAACTCAGGCATGTAAGATGGTATATTTATATTTTTGCTGTTAATTATGCTGAAAATATTGCCGGCAGCCTATTACTGATCAAGTTCTCACAATATACAAGGCCTGACCGATTAAAGGCGACTATGTTTTTAAGGCATTATTATATAAATGAACATTTGTATAATAATTCATAAAATCGTACTATACAAACGTTTAGAAAATAAAATATTGGTATAACTATATACAATTTTAACATCAAGGGCAACAATAGGTAAATATAAACCGACGGTAGCTGGACGTGGCCATGATATTCAGACGATGTCTAGGAGGTCCTCAATTCTTATATGAAATATTTCTATTGAAAATATTCCAGCCCATCTCTTGACTATAAACGCCGTAGAGTGTTTGAAACGTTGGGAGTTAAAAATTGGATGAAAACTCGATATAATCCATAAAATAACTTTATAAAAGAACTATTATTTAATTTTTCTTTACAATTACTCTGTCCTGATATCCTTGAAAGCAACTATAAATACGTATTTGAATAACAAAAAATTGGACTGTTTTTGCACTTTAATGGTCATATTATCAAGGTCGTCTTTTAGTAGTCACTTCCGTGCTGTTATGACGTAAATTTCAATGGTTAAATATCTCCTACAGCACTTTCTTGTGAGAAATAACTCTTCTCGGCATTAAAGGTGATGCGACAAAAGAAAATTCAGCCCCTATGCTTGTATAGACGCACATATTCTTTACGATATGATTCATATTTCCAACTCTATGACTTTAATAGCTTAAAGTTTAAGTATAAGTAATTGACCTCACTATCGTTAAATATTTGGTTGTTTGTTGTTATGCTTGTAAAAGAGGCGGTTGTCCATAAAATGTTGGACAACTATGTTTTAAACAGTTATATTATTGTAATTGCAATTCAGGTATTGTATAATTAAAAGGTTGCTCTTATCAAGGTTAAGGCTCCAACTTTATTTATTGGGTATTTTCGTATTATTTTCATTAAAAAAATCAGACCTTGATTGAAGAGAATGTATTGAAGTTTGTTGAAACAAAGTAAACCATTGTAGAAACGTTTAAAAATATTGGTATAACAACTACATCCTAAGTTATAATCAGCGAGGATAACTAACACATAATATTACATTAAATACTTGGCGTCATCATACCTAAGTTTTAGAATATGAGCAAATTAAAAAATATAACTTCAAAGCGGAAAAATTTAACATTGATCTTACAATAAAAAACTTGTAGAACATGTTTTGTTCCACTGGTTGCAGTAAGGTCTTGAAATATGTACCGAAAAAGCACAACGTTTGCTGTGACGACTAGTGAAAGAAAAAGTCACACTTTCAAACTTCCCAATCCTCGATAGCCGTTATGTTAACGACCTCCTTCGAGGCGTGCCAAACCACCTCAGTCAGCTCGCAATCGTAAGCCAGCCAGTGGTTTATCCATTCGCGGCAAAACTTATAATGTTTCCCGCTCACACTTTCCAACTCCGGTGCCGCCGCCAAATAAGCGATCTGCCTCCCCACCGCCCCTCTCGGCTGGCCCACGAGATCGACGAACAGCTGTGATATGTTACGAGTGAGCCCCTCAATGTTCTCCAGAATATTGGTGTCTCTCACAATGTAAGGGTCGTAAGTGTTCGCGGTCACTCCAGTGCCCTCAAAACGTCGGGCTAACTCCGCGGTGAACAAATCGACCGCCAGCTTGGAGTTGGCTAGAACTTCTACCGAATTGAATCTGCCGATGTCGTTCCAGTGGTCAAAGTCTAGATGCCCGATGTACATTGCGGCCGCGACGCCGTTTATAATCCGGCTGGGCGCCGAACTCTTCAACAGAGGCAGCAGTAGATACGTGAGGAGGAACGTGCCGAAGTAGTTCACCTGCATGGTAAGGTTCAATCCGTCGTTGGTCAGTCGATCTGAGAGACCGATTGCTCCAGCGTTGTTGACTAAGACGTCCAACCTCCCCTCTTTGATCGTTGCTTCCGCGAAACCTCGTACGGATTTCAGGGACCCGAGATCGAGCATCCTGTATGTTATATTTTGATTGCCAGTCACATTCTGGATCCTTTTGGTCGCCTTCGCCAGTTTCATTTCATTCCGGCTGGCTATCACGACTCTTGCTCCCAGGAGTGCCAAGTTCTTGGCGGCTTCGTAGCCTATGCCGGAGCTTCCACCGGTCACGACAGCCACCTTGCCATCGAGCCTGCCACCGGTCTCGCACATTTCCCTGTCACTGGAATTCCGCTATACCAAAAGAGACGGCGCAAAGTAGACAACTACACTACAGTCGGAAAGAAAACTGATTGCGCGAAGGTTCGTGATACTTGTTATTATTTTTTATCGAGATTAATAAGGCCCTGATATTACTATTTGTCTGAACCTCGATGTTTCCTTGCATTCTATACTCGAACTAGGTTGGTATTTTAAAAATTGATAAAATAGGCCAAGTCGTTTATGACAGATTTTTTTGTAATAAAAAAAATAATAATATTTGTAAGAGTAAATTGAGAATTAAATTTTACCTACTTTAATAAAAATATTTTCTTAAATAATATGTAAACTAAATCTGTTGTTTAACTCTTTTAGGGGAATTCCGGTAACATAACAATCAATGAGACTATAGCTTTGGAACTGTACAAAGCATCGGGTGTCAGAAAATGTGTAAATTTTGCAAATAATCTCTTAACCGTAATTCGAAAACCATTGGTTGGGGCGACACGTTCGCTCAATATGCGCACGGCACTGCCGGCTTTGTTTTAATTATAACAACCAGTCCTTACTCGCCAATGTCTTGTCCATTGTTGGTCCAAACAAGAGCCTCACAATAATGGCTGACGGGAGATTGAAGGGTGACATAAATGATGATGATAGAAATGTATCGATAATGTGCCAGCACGGCTCTAAAAATACAACGGTGGATGGATGATTCCAAAGTGATCTTTGAATCATGTAAAATATAGATTATATAGACAAAATATTCTGATAACTTTTCGAAGGAAGATAACCGAATAGCAAATGGTTGACTGACCGGTTGGTATAGTGGTTAGTGATCTTGAAGCAAAGACAAAGGTCATCGGTTCGATTTCCACTCGCGACAAAACATTTGTGCGATGACCAGAAGTATTTGTTCTGTGCCTGGGTATTAACTATATATATAAGTATGCATTTATAAGTATGATTATTATATTGATGACCGTTTGGTGCAGATGCTAAACTATTGGCCTCGGCGTCGCAGGTCGTGGGTTCGATTCCCACCCGGGGAAAATATTTGAAAGAACTAAAAATATTTGTTTCGGATCTGGACGTTCGTCCGCGTAAGATTTATAATTATATGCCCTTATAAAACAAGACATTTCTGGGTTACAATAGGGGCAGTGTTTTTTAAGCAAAAAATATCAGTCGCCTAGTTACCATAGCACCGGTTCTGCGAAGTATGGGATTAGACGGCCGTGTGTAAGATGTCATTTGATATTTATTTATTTATAGAGGCGTCATCTTCGTCGTAATTGTTAAACAGAAATTGAGATTTTCTTTCAGGTTAGGAGATCACGAGACGCGAAAAGGGTATGATTGACAGTAAGTGACATACTTGTCCCTAAATATGTAGTTACACAGTGTTTAAACTAACACGAGTTCAAACTACATGCCTTTACGTTAAGTTCGCGTCTTGATTTATAAGATGGTCTGTCTCTTTGACCAGTAATTGCGCTGGCAATTGTTTTTCAAACCGAAGCCCAATAGCGTTACCGAAATTACTAGCAATACAGCGTTTGTACGCCAGGAAGACTGCAAATAGAAAAATTTACTATTTTAGTGACGCCTTCCATGTACGATTCAATAATTACAAAGGTTGCAATTATAATATGATAGTTATTTCCTACTAGAGATAAAAACAATTGTGTGATAAGTTTGTTTCTTTTTTTTTGTTACGAATCCAGGCGATTGTGTATGTGGAATCTGTGCACGTAAAATGTTCCACAACTAAAGAAACTAAGTCACAACACTTGGTTGTTGTGTATCTCATTGAGATAGACATGAGAGTAGACCTATTATAGATTGCGCTGCTTCAGTTCTCTCTCACTCATCGTTAAGCTATGACGTTACACATATTTACCCAAATAGATAGATAGATACTTTATTGCACACCAAAAACAAAAAATCAAACATATATGTAATCAGACAAAGATATCAATGGTAGTTATTACAATGGGTGGCCTTATCGCTAAAAGCAATTTCTTACAGAACACCTTTGGATGGATAGTAGTTATTAAAAAATAAGATCGGCGGTGCACAATTGTAGCTAAAAAAATAAAATAAAAATCCAACTTATTACAAAATATAAATCTATATAAACTAAATACACTCTAATACTTTACTATGTATTTACAATAAACAATATTACAATAAATAGAGAATAAAAATACGTACATAAAAAACCCCAGTACTATCTTATATACATATATATATATATATATACACATATATGAATTAAATAATGTTAAACATATTCAATAGAACTAAAATAAGATATTTACTTTTTGCTTATTTTATTATGGGACCCTTCATAAACAAAAAAAAAATCAACAAAATCTCTTTACAATTGTAATTTAAAATACGGTCAATTGACCGAGATATTGCGTATAATCACTTAATAAAATTAGGCGAATTGACGATGCCGTATATGATACGTATTGTTGATAGCGGTATTATAAAAAAATATAAATGTCCCGGTTTTTTTTATTTGCTAATTTTTAATAATAATAATAAATCATAGTAATATCATAGGACATCTCACACATTGCCATCTGATCCCAAACTAGGCAGAGCCTATACTATGGTAATCAGACAACTAATATACATACTTATATATTTTTAAATATATACTTATATAGATAATTAACACTCAGACACCGAACAAATACCTATGCTCATCGCACAAATATTTTGTTCTGGGTGGGAATCGAACCCACGACCTTTGGCTCTGCAGTCAGGAACACTAACCACAACACCGACGGGCCAGCTAAAATAAATGAATTAATTAATAAAATACTCATAAAACAAAACAATAAATATTAAAAAAAAAACAGTATATGCGATGTCATCACCGACAATTGAGTTTGAATTAGGCATTGTGAAATGAAATGAGAAAGCAAGGCCTCGATCTATCACGGGTTGGGCAACTGGTAATGGCCACTCATGGGTCACATCGATGCTATCTGCAGTAATTGCAGAAGCCACAACGAAAATCTTGTACTGCCTATAGAGTATGGTAAATGGTAAATGTACAGAATGTATCTATCTTCGCACAGTCATGAAGGTTATGCAAAACTATTTAATTTATCACTAGTTAATGTAACGCTTGAGATGTAAATGTTCGTAATGATTCACATACAATATTTCGCAGTAGATAAACGTGAGCCGAATGTTGTATTCGTTTGTTATTATTACTGATTTCGTTTTTATTTTAAACTCCCAATAGCCACAATTTCCGTCTTAACAGCACTTAATGTACTGAAATGTCAACTTTCCTTGTTAGGCACATTTTTTATAACTTTACAGATATAGATTGCCTATGCCAGGCGAAGCATTATTGGAAATAAGGAAAACCATAGATAAAATCCATCAAAATGTCTTACATTCTATTTATAATATTCTAATATAATACCACTATATCTACCAACATTTATTATGTACCTATTTCTACCAAACCGGTCAAAATAACCTGTTACCAGTTATTTAGTTGAGTAAAAAAAAAAATTATTAACTTAATACAAAAATTTAGAAAAGCTCAAAACATAGAATATTAAATGAAATTAAGAAAACAAAATCTTGTGATACAACCGGTCAAAATGGCCTTTAAGAAACTTACCTACAAAAGTCACCGAAAAACAAAACACCAGACGCATCTTACAGACACGCCTAAAGAATACGATTGACGGAAAAACTACAAGTACAAAAGTTACAAATATTATTTGTAGGTAAGTAAAATGCAAAAAATTAACTCTTTGGTGTTGGTGAGTTGCGTATGAGATCCGCCGCTTTCTCCGCCATCGCGATCAGCACCGAGTTAGGGTAAAGAGAGAGTGGCGAGGGGAGCACGCTGGCGTCCATTATTCGGACACCCGTCACATTTTTAACCCTGAAATAGAAAATTCGTTCAAAAAGCCTCTTAAGATCATGAGTGATAGATGTTTGATAGCTCAGTGTCCGGGCGCCCGCTTTTAATTCAATATACTCCAGCAAGCTGAGTTCAAATCCCGATGTTGACACCAATGTATTTGTTAATTTATAATTAACAATTTTAATTGCTGATTTACCACGTGCTCAACGGTGAAGGAAAACATCATGAGGAAACTTGTATATTTAAAAAACAAAAAAAAAATCTTAAAAATGTGAAGTCCCCAAATCGGCAGTGGGGCCGCATGGCGATCTGGGCCTTTACTCCCTCTGTATAGAGGAGGCCTGGGCCCAGCAGTGGGACATATATAGGCTGTTACTTTTTCAATGATTGTCAGGCTCTTCTGCAGTGGCCGTCAAACAGTCACGATGTGTAAGCCCTACTGTTTCGGTTTCAAGGACAACATTCCTAATAGAGGAGTTACATTTAATTACTGAGCATCTCTAGTAATTATCTATATAACATCTCAAACATATCTCTATATCTCATCTCTAATCATACAGTACATCTCAAATCTCTGATCAACGGGCGCAGTTCCAAATGCCATGTCTTTCTCAACCGGGTTCTGTATGGCACTGTATCGTTATTTGAAGACGTCTCGTTAGCCATTAGCACTACGACTAATTTGTCACGTCACTTCTATCTCCTAAGAAAAAAAAATCACGTAAGCATATTGAGGGTTCCGTTAATAAGTGCCCAAATTATTTGAATTGCAAAATTTCATATTTGATGCGTTGCTATTAATTATTTGAAGGTGCTTGAGATAATTCTTCAATTTGTGTAAACGTTTATTTCATATGGTGTCGAAATAAGAGTTAATGAAAATAACAAGTTGTATTTTTAAAGATCGAATTCTGTGTAGAGCTAAGTACAGCTTTAAATCGTTTATTAGTAGAAACCATTAATTTAGAAAATGTCATATCACACCAAATTTCATTGGAAAGAACATATCTATAGCATTTATTTAAGTAACTCAAGGGAAGAACAAATTATTTGTCAATTATTGTCATAAGAAAACTGAGATATGGTTGCAATGCATGGCCTCTGAGAACGGTCTAGTTAGGTGAGTGGGGTGATCGAAGAAGTAATAATAAGCTGTTCACCGCAAGTGCGTGTCGACGACGGTGGGTGCGGCGCAGGTGCCGGCGGCGTGGTGGCCGGTCACCGCCACCTCCCGCACCACGCACTCCAGGAACTCGTCCGGGGGACTCGACCCACTCACCCTCCTCCTCCCCCCCTTCAACCTGCCAAATCCTCTAACTATAGGCGAATGTGCAAACCCCTCTTTACAAGTCCATTGGCTTGAAATTCAATGCATTATTTCAAGCTAATGGAATTGAAAAGAGAGATAAGATTAATAGGTTGATTCGTTTGGCTCAGTTGCTAAGCTATTATATATTGGCTTTTATATATTGGGTCGTGGGTTCAATTCCCACCGGGGGCAAACATTTCTACGACCTGCAAATAATTGTTCCGGATCTGCCCGTTTGTCCTGGTGAAATTCATTTGTGTAAGGCGCCCTTGCGGCACAAGATATTTCTATCTTATAATAGAGGGATCTTTTTTTTTAATAAAAACATATCAATGCAGATACAATTATTAAGGCTCCCCAACACAGGCGCGTTGTTCAGGTCGCGTGATTATATAGGTCGATAAAATCGCATGCGGTATTGCGTAAATGCGTGATTCCTTTTACATTCTTGCGGCGTTATTATCGCAGCAGTGTGTAACTACATGACCATCCTAATACAAAAGGTACTGAAAACAGATATCG
>DWHO01003642.1:0-11804 GCA_018247575.1 Eurytides lysithous rurik | reverse complement strand
TCCATGGGCGGCGGTAATCGCTTACCATCAGGTGAACCGCTTGCTCGTTTGTCAGCCTACTACATAGAAAAAAAAAAGGTTTAGCAATGTTGGTGGTCTTGTTTTTAATTTTATTAAACTATTAATAAAGTTCAGTTCATGGGCGCATTTTTATTCATTTGTTAAAAACAACCAACGGTCGAAGTAGTTTGCAGTTTGCAACCTTTATGCGATTAAATCTAAGCATACCGATACAGCGAGATTTCAAAATTATTTAATTAATTTTAGAAGCTAATACCCACGCAGTATACCAAAATAAATACTCAAAAGCGTTGGGGGTAACCCGGTTTAACTATAACATTTGGGATGTTAAACATCTTTGCCCGTTACCGTGGACTATATAGGCTTCGAAATCTCGGGAATTTAAAATGCAATAAATTTTATAAAATAGTTTCATTTTGAGTTGCAAATACTCATTGTATATACAACCTCATCCTTGTTGTTTAACCGATTAAAAAAAAAAGAAGATTCACAATTCGTCACAATTTTTAGTGTTTATTATGAGACACTCGACCAATTGTGAAGTAATTTTGTTAATCCTGTTATTTTTTCAAGTTGTCACCGTTGTACTAGATCAAGAACTTCGAAGATACATTACGGAAATCATTAAAATCGTGTAGTATATGCATGTCGAGGGTATTGCTACGTTTGTTTCAAGTCGGTGGTCATTTTTCTTTAAATTTTAAATTAAGATATACTTGTAGTTTGTAAATCGTTAGTAAAATCCTATTTGTTCTTGTCATGGAAATAATTGCAATACATCGCTTTCGGGACGTGTTACCAAAGATGCTATCTGCCGATTTTTGTAAAATTATATTTGACTACAAAAGCTTTAATCGCCAGTTATTTCAGTTTTCTTCTTGACAGATCTGTATTTATGATACAGAGGCGGTTTTTCTTTTAATAAAAGCTTTATACAATCCTGTGTTCACTAAAACCATTTTTAATTAACTTCGAATGAAAATATTAGATTTAACCATTTGGAAAGGAAAAGGTGTTTGACATAATTAAAACAACAGACCATTCCAATTAGTATAAAAAAACATCTTTATTTTCCCCTAGTATGTAGGCGTTATATAATTACAAATATACGATTTCAAGAGATACATTAGGGTGGGATCCTTTCTGGGCATTCAGATTTACAGGAGGATTGACACACAATATACCCTAATTCGTTTTTCAATCAGTCTTAATTGGCAACACTGTCGACTGCAGTCCATCGGTACAGTCTTAATTATAACATTATCAAATCCATTTCCACTGTCACTTAGAAGCAATACGACCTTACCACATACATAAAAACAAAAAAAAGCGAAGATATAAGTAATAAGCATCGTGATAACTTTATTTACAATTTCTCGTAACGGAAGATCAAACAATGGTAACTCGAATTATGCGCAAAGTTACAAATTAAAAAAAAAAGTTCGGAAACTAGACCTAAATAAAACTTAACCCTATTTAATACGAATCTTTACACAGATCGGTAGTTTTTGAACGTTCCTCAAAATAATGTACAGTCAAAGTGAAGGGAATCGTTCAAAACCTACCCTTTTGCCTCTATTTGCTTGTCATTTATTTCACTTAAAATTAACGAACTGCTCAGTGCAATTTCGCTGACATAAAACATTAACGAACCACTGAATAAATTTGCGTAAACTGCGTAGTTTAAAAGCGTAAAAGTCTCAATCGAAATATTTATTTGTCAGCAAAACCGCATCAAGCGCTCTTAAAGTTAAAAAAGTACGAATAATTTATATTAAATACAAATGCATGTAAGGTTTGTGCATTAATATACCGTGGAAAAATAATTATCAGTCAATAGCGACTTAAATACTAGTGAGTATTAAAATGAAGATTTGTCGAAGGCATCTTTTTTGTTGTATGTATGACCAGCCGTGATGTGTTGAGGTTGGAAGACCGCTATATCAGCTTACATCTGAAGAAAGAAAAATAACTTATTAATTATATTAAAAAAAAAATACCAAAAATTATAAAACCCATTATAAATTAGATTTCCATTTATTTGAGAGTATCAGATTTTATTTGTCTGTTTTTTTAGATAATTAGATTTTTTTATTTATAATTTATTAATAAGTTGATGTTCCGCTTGTGTTATCATCACTAGGACTGCATAACTTTAAAACCAATACTTGAATTAGTATTCTTTAAAGTTAAGACAACATTACTTCTACGGTAGTTTAAGATCGCGTTCAAATGAGTGTTGTTTTATATTATTTGCTTGGCATTCGTTGATATAAAAACTATGAATGGTTTAGAAATAAATTTTAAGAATAAATTTCGTCGCTGACAATCAACAAATTTCGCGCCTTTATTTCATCCGAGCTAATTGTTTGGTGAACATATTGCTTTAAATAATACCCGATGTAAGATAATACGCGTTCTAAACTTGACTTGTTTTTCAATGGCCGATATAATAAGCACATGCCGTCAGGTGGTCAGCAACATTTTGCATATTTGTTTTTATTTATACATCCCCGCTTCACTGGACTAGTTTGACTAAACGAGTGGTGGGTGCACTGCGAAAATTTTATAATGATTATGAAATTGCTTTCGGCTAATCGTGTCTTTATTGCTTTTTTTTTCTTTAAGCTGGAGTCGTAGGTGTTTCAATGAAACAAAGTATGCACTATTAGTTTTTTTTTAGCGGCCCCTTATCTAGATCTAACGGAAGACGTGACCTAAGTTTATAACGTGTCGTTTTCAACTTGTTAAGATCAAAATATATTCTAGCATGCACTATTAAAGTCAAGTTAATCTCGAATACATAATTAAAAAAAAAAAAATGTTACCCTCAAAAACGTCGGTATGAGTCTTTGCAAAAAAATTAGACAATAACAATTATTCACAAAAAGATTCACAAAATAAAGGAAGTTTCATATCATGGACGGCAACCCATTGCGCTCGCTGGTAAGGGCATAGTTTTATTGCCGTGTCATTATAGAGATTTTTTCGGGTTTTTTTGCAAAACCAAACGATTTTTTAGCAGCGATTCGTAAAAACTTGCAAAAAATGGTCATTTGTCCGTACTAATAATTCTTTTCTCTTTGCGCAAGCATTGTTGTTGGCAAAGGCCGTGCTCCTTTGTTATCAGATATTTTAATGCGACGGGGTGCTTTAAAATGGCGTCTTGTTATAATAAAAAAAAGTCATAAAAGTTGCATAACGACGAAATCTCATTGACCATACATTATATTTACGTTTTAGAGCTTGATAGTGAAATACTGCATCTGTCGGTTAAGTGGAGCAAATCTTTGTAGGAAATATATAAATCCCATTCAACTGGGAAACGTAACACCGCCTTGTCTATCTTTCACTTGATTTACATATCCCTTATGCATAATGCAATAGAATGCGTTGCGAAATCATGTTTACAAAAAGTACACAGCACGATAAATGTTTCTACATCCGCACCGAAATGTTTACTACGATGATTCCGGTAAAGACACTAATTCTTAATAGAAGTACGCGGCATATCCCTGAGAAAAAAATACTAGCCAAGTTCGCTGCTAACGAGCCAGTGCACCCGCCTATACTAGTCATCCTTGACTAAAAGCGGGCTCCATGCACCTGTCATTGTTAAATTAAGTCTCGCGACACATTGCCTTACTTAAATAATACCTCAAATTGAACACTCGATCCAACATAGATACCAGTTTCTTTTATACGTTTCACTTGTAATACTTGACTATAAAATTTTAAATGCAGCCTAGTGGGCAACAGATGGCGCTGTGAGCTGCAATTGCTTCTTATTTTATTTCAGCTCAATTTCAAAATTATATAAAACTTGTCAGCAGTCGTTTATTTATGTAATCGACTTAATTAGGCAGTTTTTATTTCTTCCTTTTGGTGTCTTCAAACAACGACCGACCCAGCTTCTTTCGTAGCAGTCATCCGTGATCCCTTGGATCGTCAACTGGAACACTAAATACTAGGAGCGCAGATAATGCGAAGAGGTTAGATTTAAAGTCTTGTAAGAAGTCTGTGGTAATGAGCATAATAACCGTGGCATTTCCCATTCAACGCTATAGAAGTCCGTCTCGTCATTTTAATGTTTTGTTAAATAAGTTAATATTTTTACATTCATAAGAATTAGGGAATGAATTTATAATGCAAACTATTTTTATTAAATTTGGAAAAATGAATTATACGTATAGGAACATGACTTGAACGCGGAAGTAAAAATAAATAAAAAATAAAACTTTTCATTCAACTCTCAACAAGAAGATCAAGAAAAGCGAGTTATCATCAGCTTATTACGGGGAGACGATGTACCAGGCGCGCAGAGATCGCGAGAGGCCAGCTTATGACGAACCTAGTTTCAATGTGTTTTGTACGCTGAGGATTCTCTATGCGTGTGTGGGAACGTTTTGATGTGTGGGTCGCTCGTGTAGGCGCGTCACAATCACAGCGTCTGACGACATTTTGACGTAATTTATTTTTCACGAAACATAAACTTCTCCTTGTAATTTTTTTGGGAATTAATTGATGGCACTGATCTAATTTTTATATTATACAGATGCCGTACATTTGCTGAGTTTTAGTAACTATTTCGGTAGCTTTTAAAAAATTCATCGAAAAGTTTAAAAAAATAAAATAAAGTAATGAAGCGAATGGCGTAAACGACTTTTTGTGATTAGTAAGGTTGACGCACTCGTGTTCATACGGGGGCACGGCGCACCCGCTAGTGTTCGTTGCCTCGAAGAGCTCCTATGCGGAAACACAGCTTCGCTATTAACACGCGTTCATGTACTATGAGATACTGCCACTTGCGTATGTACTGAATATACATACATATAAATGATTCCTTCGTGTTCGTTACTAGCGGGTACGAGGAAATGATTTTCTCTGCACACAGCCGCGCATGAACACGGTTACTTCGAATGAAAGCGTGCTTATACGATTTTCCACATGTAATTCAAACACTGGCCGGTTTGTACGTGAGTCGCTATTAAGTTTTGGGTACCAGGACGACAGGCGGCAATAGGAGGTTGAGTCGCATCGTATCGGTGGAGCCATGTGTGTCGATGCGTCGGTGTGCGATATCATTTATTGTGATACCCTTTCGTTACATCCAAAATTATTAACGTAACGACTTGATCAGCTATAAATAGGATTTTGTATGGGTATTTGATGACGAAACAGTGATAAAGTATTTATAATTACGAGACGTTGTATTTTTGTTGCGCCGCAAAGTTCGCATGAGCGAAATACTCTGATTAGGTGGATGCACCGAGAGAGTTGATTGAACGCCCGCGATCTCATCATCTCCCAGTATATTGGCGTCCGATGCAGCGGTGTCAATGACATGATAGATGACGAATCCATCACGGCTTGTCTAGTAGAAAAACTGAAGACGCTCGGAATATACAATGGAGGGCAAGCAACAATTTCCTAAAACCTTAATTGATTTAGCTGAGAATGCGAATAAAAGGTACTTTGACGCACTAATGATTTTTATAAACGAAATATGAGTGTATACATTGCTATATATATACTATACATTGCTTAGAAATCATTTTTTGTACACTCTTCATGTTTAATTGTACGTATTTTATGATTTCCAAATCTCTAACGCTTCGTTTAAACTATTATGTATTTGTCTTTACCAATGTTTAATATTATTTTTTAACTGTCCTAAATCAGTATCAGTAGCATTTCCTAAATGGTGACTAATACCAAATACGTGTGGCTAAATAATCCATGCATAAGAAAAAAGAAGGTAAATCTTTGGAACAACAACGTCAAACCACCAGTCCAGTAGTGTTGCCGCAATACGTTATGCAAGTGGTTATGCAACTAAACTTGGTGCAGACAAGGCTGGGTAGACCTGTAATATGCAGTTTGAGCCTAGAGCCAAAGACAAAACATTTGTCGTAAAGTTCTTCTTGGTAATTTATCAACTCTTTGCATTTATTTCAAGACTTCATTTTTTTTACAAGCCCTCAATTTCTTTTGTCTCAGTCTTGATCTGTCATTGTTTTTTATGTGAATGAAAAACAAAACAATTTTATACATATGTTAAATCGAGATCAAATAATAGTTTGAAACCATTCATTTTTATATCCAACTTGATTATAAAATTCTCCGCTTCGTTATATTTTCCGATATTTCATAATAAATTTTACACAACCGCAAACAAATAATTGCTACAATTGTGGGTATTACATAAAAATCGAAAACAGAATTGAATATGGTCGTTACAAATGTATAGTCAAATAAAAATCAGTGTCCAAACTAATAAAAGAACCTGTTCCAAAGCCGGGGTTTGTTGACTCCTTAAAATATTTACGCCGTAAGATTCTATCTCTATAAATATTTGATAGGTGGAAATCATATGAATTATGTCATCGCTTTGTCGACTAGCAATTCCGATTTGATTTTATTTTATTAAATTAAATTAAGTAATTGTTTTCGTACACAATGGTTAAGACTACCTTCAAAAAATGTTATATCGTGTTTGAAATGGTAACGTATTAGAAAAATCTTAAATTATGTGTTTTAAACCCGAGAAAATATTTTAAGAACTATTAATTTAATACACTTAAGCGTTACTGTAAAGATTTAAATTTTTAATTGACTTTAAAAAGAAGAGGGTGTTCGATTCGTTTGCATTTTTTGTGCGTGTCAATTGTTATCTTCAATGTCGATCTTTTCTTTTATTATAAAGCCGGTGAATGAATGTTTGTCGTACACTAATAGAAATTTCTTCTTACTTCTTAAAATAAAAAATTAAATGCATGTTGAATGAGGTACTGTAACACATATTAACAACCTTTAATATGTGTAACACATTTACAACGACAAAAAAGTTACTTGTTATTTTAGAATTAAAAAAAATATTTTTTAATTATTTAGCTTAACGTCAAATTACACCTTTTCAGGTGTAATAATATCAGGATTTTTCATAAAATGTTTCGCCATAGTTGCTAATTTCAAATTCAGAACTTCAGTCTAGACGGAAGGATTAATATTTCGGTACTTTATACTTCTGTACCGTAAACATCTAGAACATTCCACGATCGCGATGTCGAATATATGTATAGACGAAGCGTTCGCTAGTCCAGCCGCGCGTAATACAATGTACGCAATAAACGTCCACAATTTGGCACATAAGTAAATAACGCAGCTACTTTTGCATAAACAACACTGGCACCTGCAGACGCCCGTCGCTACGCCACTAAAACCGTCGCCCACTTAATTATTTTAACATAAAACCTTTAATTAGACCGGCCAGCTGTCTGACGGCCTTGTATTGCACCTTTGTAACGCGACATGCAGTATTTTGCATCAAAAAAAAAATGTACTTGTCCGACGTCGAATTCATGTGCGCCTTTTGCCTCGTCTAGTTGAAAAAAAAAACATCGCCACAGACGTTCGTTTATCTCGTTTGAGGTAACAAATGTAACGATAATTTTGTGTCGAATCTGACGACTTTAATATTACCTACTATCCAAAGAAGAGATAATTTTTTTTACTATTTATTATACATATTTTTAACGCCATATTATGCATCGTAAAAAATACACGTGGCCGTAATGGAGCAACTTTGCCTCATCTGGTTGAAAAAATAAATAAAAATTGCCCCGGACATTTGCCTATTTCGTTCGAGATAACATATTTAACGATAGTTTGAGACGAGTTTCAATATAATTTCGACGTGGAAAGGTTATATTTGCCTCATTTCAAAATAATTCTTTGCCAGTACCTACTTATCCGTGTGATTGGACACTTTCATAAATAACATACCCTTATTTGGGATTAAGGTCGCATTGCTGCTGTTATGCATATAACTGAACATACCACATTTTAATTGTTTTTTTTTTTAAATAACAATATCGTTACCGCAGAGATAAATTATCCGCCTTATACGTTTATTATTCACAGTACAGTGTTTTTTTTTTATTTAGAGCGGCGTTACATTGCTTAACGAGAATTGCATGTTTATGCAATTCTTAAAATTCCTTTGACATGACACCCATAATTGTTTCAATAATGTGAAAAAAAAATAATTTTGTACATATTTAAATGTACAAAATTATTTTGAGAAAATGCAATCCTTAATATTTTTAATATGTTAAAAACAAACAACTCAAGTAGAGTCCGAGCTATCGCCATCAAATTACAGCACATTAAGTTATGACACAACTCGCTTCGACCATATTAAGCCACCAAAAATGGCCGGCATGAGTTTAAATGGACTAACAAAGGAAGAACACAACGTGCGGGGCATAAGTTTATAAGCAAAAAACTACGGACTAGGGAGGTATGACCTATGATGACGTAATGCCAAAAACAGGCCACACTGCAACGGCCAGATTGCTTGGGGTCAAGGCGGTTCAAACGAAATTAAATGTTTAATCGCGCGTGTGCCAAATTTATTATTTTAAAGCACTTGCATATATCGTCAAATATTTACGTTCCGTCTGTCTTTGACCGTCTTGAACGAAAAAATCTTAGGGCTTAAGTTCGTAACAATGAAATGGTGTTTTGTAGTGAAAATCGAATCAGTGTTTATAAGTCGACTTATTACGTTGGTGTTACGTAAATCGTGCTTGCTATTCCGTGTTTTAGCGCGCAGTCAGCCGCCATGTCGTAATGCCGAATGTGTCGAGTTATTCCAAATATAAAAAGTAAGGATATGCAAAGGTCGCCGTTTTGCGGCCAAGAACTATATCGTTCGATTTTTTATTTTTTTTTAAACCAACGAGTGATGTGTTGCTTACATTGTTTAAAAATAAAATCAAATAGGAATAGGCAAAGTTGATGTCTACGATTAAGGCTTACACTTTACATTTTTTTAAATCGACGAATAATATTTTTGTATTGGGTTGTTTAAAAGAGGTAAGGATAGATAAAGGTCGTTGTCTTTTTCCAAGGGTTTCCTCATTCGATTTTTTAAAAGCGACGAGTAATGTCGCCAGAGCGTTGGGCCGGGGCCGCGTCTATTTCGAACTGCCGATCGGCCGTTCGCCCGGTTGTTGAACTGGAAGAATTCGGCAAACACAAGCGCATTACGCGCTTCTTAATCTCGAAACGTACGACTCGAATAATAGTGCAACTAGCGAAAGAGCCTTCGGAAAAATGCGACAGCCAATTTCAGGGAGTTCAGTTTTGACGTCGCCGAATCGGATAAATGTGGTAAATAGTCCCGCCCACGTACGTTAAATTTAGCTGTAAAAGTCATTTTTAAATTGTACACCAAGATAATGATAATTAATTGTGGTAAATTTTATTATGGCATTCATATTACAAATGAGCGCACCGTGTTTTTGCGAGGTCGGACGCAAACATGCGGAGATCTGTTGCGTTGGTGTGCGTGCTTTCATCTACCTGTTCGTGTGTGCGCCGTTTCTGTGTGTACGTGGAAGCGCGCGATGAAATAAAATATGTCCGGTCAACGAACCCGCGGTCGGTGCCATAAAAATCGCGATACTGGCCGAAATTCGGGCAGAGAAGAGAAAAAAAAAACGGAGCCGGAGCGCGCTTCTAAACTCGGTGTATTTCACATTCAAACCCTTAGATAATTTAAGCTTGGAACGCTGTCTTTTAATTGCTCGAATACAGTTTAAGGCGATATCATCATTGTCGTAATATTCTATTATAATTAGATTCTTTTTTATTCTATGTCTCTGTATACTTAAGCTTAAAAAGTAGGAAAATATAAAGTAAAATCTTAAGCGAATAAAATAAATACACGGAAGTGGAAGCCAGTGTCAAGTGAAAAAAAAAAAAAACTTCTACAAATTAAAGAATATTGAAAGTTAGACGGATGATCGCACAATTCCAAATTTGAGAAATAAAAATACTTACACAAAACCGAATTACTGCGGTGCGACTTGGAAAATTCTCTGAAAACATCGCATTATTTCGCTGTGGAATGAGTGTTTTTCTCGATACGTGTACATTTCCGGATTGCACGATGCGCGGTCCCAGCTGATTTCCATTCAATGACCTTGCGAACACGTTCCCCTTTATATCCATACTATTTACAGGTCGCATGCGTTGTTATTGGGCGGTCAAGTTTACGTCGCGACAAGCCTCCTCTTCCTGCAGGAAGATGTCTCTTCTGGTCGCGTGCCAGTGGGTATCCTGCGTCTCCCGCAACACATCTTGACTCATAGATGAGTTTAATAGATCTCGGTAGGGTCCAGCCCGATCATGGTAGCTGTTAATATTGGCCAGTGGGATCGAGCACCTTCGCGGCCATTTCGAATGAGATTCTAATAGGAAAATTCAATATAGACCTGTGGGATCCAAACTCTTGGCCATCTCGTGCTAGTACTGGCCGGTGGGGTCCAGGGTTAGTACGTCCATATTTGTAGCGATTTTCTCAATAAAGTCCGGTTGGGTCCAGGGTGAGTACATCCATGCTTGGTCACAGTGGGTCCGTAACACAAATTCGAACTTCGTGCACAGTGTCGCGGTGATGTGGGTTAATTTTCGAACACGGCGGTGCGATCGCGCTTATGCCCTGAGTGGCTATGCGCGGTGCGGCGCGGGCGCCCGTTTATATGATGGAACCTGCGTACGACAGCGCCATCTGGCGGCGAGGGGACGAAGCGTCGGGTTTTCCGACCGTCGCACGCTACGCTGTTTTTTCGCTCGCGCGTCTTTTGACCATTACACGCACATTTAAAGAGGGCCGCTCTTATTATCGCACTGACCATAATAACTCGTCCGGCTTTCTTGTTAATTGCGATAATCCGAAAGTGTCTCTCTTACGAACATAGAGATCATTAACATCAATTTTGCTTTTCGGTTGCAATCCAACTTTAGGCTCCAACATTTGTCAGAGAGCCCTGGGATATCGCGCTGACCTCTTTGCCGTATATAACATGTCTCATTGACGATCGTCTAGATTGCATCGGAGAGGATTTCGTCGCAGTGTTTGTTTCTCTTATCAGTCTTATACGACGACGCTGTCAAAGCCGACGTGCTAACAGTGACCAGTAATGGCTTTATATAAAGATAACGATACATTCAATGTATACATATTCCCTCAATTTTTTGATACTAACTACATTTGCAGAGTCCACTTGGTATAGTACTACATCATTGCATTACTGCGTTTCGGTTTGTAGGACAATGATGCCAGCTACCAGCGTGATAATAATAATTATAAAATGATTTATTTCACATCACAGACACAGGTTTACAATAATCAAATAAATTCCAGTAATTAGTAAGCGTAATTATTGGATATAACATACCAAATCTCACGGCGACGCACTCGTCGCGTGAGATTTGGGATGGCTTGGCCTCCACGGTACACTTACCGTGGAGCCGAGTAAGTTCTGAATGTCATCGTGCTATTACGACAGGCGTGTTACTTATCGTCATTCACACGACTTGCTATTCACTTTATATCTTAAAAAAAAGTTTAGTAATTCTAACATGTCGACAAAGAGTAGTCTACTGAGTCAGCTAGTCCTTAATAATATTATAAACTTGCAAGTGTGTTTGTTGATCTGTTACTAGCGGCTTTTTGTTGCTAGTGGCGAAAGAATAGATCCACGCATATAGCAATCTATAATGTTTGGTATTGATTTATTTCAACGGGGGCAATGATGTAAACTTTTTTCCGGAAAACTATCTTTTGTGCCACGAACCTTTGCAGGCGTACGCGCAACCCCCTCCGACGGGTTCCCGCCTTGTCGTGGCGGAGGCGCTCTAGTAACCGTGGCCTGGTCACCCACGGCGAAGCCAAGAGGAACCCAAACACGGCCGGCCCGTGGTGTAGGGCT
>DWHO01003641.1:0-11806 GCA_018247575.1 Eurytides lysithous rurik | reverse complement strand
GCTCCTCTTCCTCCCTTTCCCCCATCGATCATCCTGCCTCCCTCTATTAAAATTTACCCCCTTAAAGACTGGCAACGTATTTGCAAGTTTAGTAATTGTCCATGGGCGGCCGTAATCGCTTACCATCAGGTGAGCCGCTTGCTCGTTTGTCAGCCTACTACATTAAAAAAAGAAAAAAATATGAATATGAACGGTAAAATAGTAAATATTTGGTATACCTTGACGACAACTTATAGAACAGCTGATAGCGTATGCCTATGCATGGCATCCATAACAGTAACCTCAAGGAAAATATACTTAGTAAAGGCTGAGTAGTTGGTCTATTATGATGCCTAAGGAATTCCATTTTCGAAGCAGGCATAGAACTAAACCAATAAGAACATAGTGGTTTAATACTGCTCCCCAAATTCATAACAATGAAAATATTAGAGTCTAATATAGTCACACTAAAATCGTCGTAGTTGTTTGAAATATTATTTGTAGAAACCATTTCTTAAACCGATCCAACAAAGTCGTTAGTCCCGATAAAAAACTGCGATTTGTATACAAGTCCGACACTGGAGTCGTACCTCCGAGCTGTTAGCGCCCACTTTTAGAGAGTCAATGAATTTGCAACTGTGATCCGAAAAATTCAGCTACGCCAAAACATTGCGTTGACAGAAAATGTACGTAAATGTAAATGTAGAAGATAGGCGACTTAACGTACAACTAGGTACTAGCGAGCTCAAAGTGGATTCGAAGCTATAATATCTTTATTAACAAAGTAATAAACTTTATTAAGCAATGGTCTTAAACGAATGTAAATAAACATATTGAAAGTGCACCAATACTGCATGCTTCGGACAAGTCCATTTAGTAACGCGTGAAATCCGTTCGTGAATCGTATATACGCTTGTCAACATTAGACGTCATCTAATCATTTTAGGACTGTTCAGCGAGGGGCCGCTAAACAACAAACGGTAACATCCCTAACAGTTTGCACAAACAAATAACCGTTATTACACACTTTATAAATAGTTTCAAAGGTGACTATACTCTCATTTCGTGTCAGATTTATAGCACGGTGAAAGACTTGGCCATAGTCTCCTATTAATGTGACCTATTATTATTGAATTGTTCCCATTAAATTCCCATTATTAAAGAACGAATATAAATTCAATCGCCGAATAAATCTTTTAAAAATGTATAAACAATCATTTTGGCTAATCATCGCCATCTCGATGGTAGCCGTTGCGGCTTATTCAGTCTATGACGAAGATGACTTTGACAAAGACGAAGGAGATGATGGAAATGATCTGGAAGAAGGCGGAGCAAGAAAGGGAAAAATCTGTATGTTTCTTTTTTGATATATTTTTTTTCACTTATATGTAAATTATTTATGGATTAATTATGGAATTGATCAATTATGGAATTTACGGAGGTGCGAGAATATTTCAAGCTTTTATCCATACTTTTAAGCGAATTTTTCTCGATATTCTTACAGTTGCTGTTCATAATGTTTGCGAAATTATTCAGTAACTTTCTAGAAATGTATTAATTTTATAACTACGTGCTTCTTGCGTATCTGAATCTAGTGTTTTTGATTTGCTTAACTTTTCCAGTTGGATTTGTTTATGTATTTTTTTTAAATTATGAATCAAAATAAATAAAATGTTAACGTTATTTACAGACGATGTATAAACTTTTTATAAATATCAACTTTTTTTATGCATCATCCCCGATGAAAACGTATTCTTACATTTGAATAACTTACACATTAAAATCACCTCGACTTTAATCGTTCGGAAATAGTTTTTTTTTCATGTATCAGCACAATGTTAAAAGAAATTTTTTTCAGTGTTTCCGTTTGTAAGCATTGTTCGCTTTGCAAACACTGATTGCTCGAGCGCTAACACTTTGAACGGCACTTGTTTGGCGCGTAGGGAGTGCAATAACCTCAATGGAACGATCACGGGAATGTGCGCCTCTAGAAGAGGAAGATGCTGTATAGGTAAGGGGTAAACATTATTACAACTAAGAGAGAAACATTCCGAGATTAATAAAGATACCAGGCAATTTCTAGTGCGGCTGTCGGCATTATAAACCTAGTTATCTGGTATATTCTGATAAGTAAACTGACCAATAAAGGATTGGTAGCGCAATGCAATCAGTAGTGTATTATAAACGACCATAGATGGCATATCATTACAAAAAAAAATGTGATTTTTTTTAATGACATCGAACTGTGCTACTTTATATGTATGTACCTATATTATATAATCATGTCCACTATTATCCACTAAGATGTTTTCGATGTTAAATACTTAAGTACGTAATTTTTTGCTTTTGATCGTCTACAAAAATTATAACAATATGCGAACCAGGAAATTGTTATCTTTACTTACCCGTGGTTATGTATATACATATAGACGCAAATATCTCATAAGTTGGTAAAAATATTCATCTCATTCCCAAAAACAGACTTTGTTTTTATTTTAAAGGCTTTATATTAAAGGCAAAAATAAAAAAAATTCTTGCTAGTTGTTGTTTGATCAGGTCTATATTTTTGAACCTAGTTTTTGATTATTATTTTAGAAACTGTATAGAATGTTCATTAAACGGTATTTTTTTACATTATAGTAGTATTTAAAGGATCATACATTAATCTATATAAGTTAATAATTTTACTTTTTAATCTATATTTATTACATTACAAGGTAAATAAAGTTTATGAAGGTTTTATGATCTTTGTCTACCCTGTAAGTCACACAGGGCCCTAACACAAATTTCATCAGTTTCTAGAACCTGCGGCTCCACGACCAATGTCAACAACACATATTTCACTAGCCCCGGCTACCCTGGAGCGTATGCCGGCGGCCAAGCGTGCACACTCATTGTCAATCGTTGCAATTCGAACATTTGTCAGGTAACACATTCCCTTTTAACAGCAGAACATTGTTCTATATACATACTTGAAATCTGGAAAAAATTTAAACATGCATTTACAAATGCTCTCTCTTACGTTTACCAGCTCCGCATAGACTTCCTGGACATGGTGATAGCCCAGCCTGACGGCGATGGCGTGTGCACAACCGATTCAGTGGTTATAACTGGGGGGAACACGATTGTCCCGACTATCTGCGGGGACAAC
Source organism: Eurytides lysithous rurik (assembly GCA_018247575.1). Taxonomy (NCBI): domain Eukaryota; kingdom Metazoa; phylum Arthropoda; class Insecta; order Lepidoptera; family Papilionidae; genus Eurytides; species Eurytides lysithous. The sequence continues at coordinate 8,676 of DWHO01003641.1, read as the reverse complement.
ACAGGCCAATCGATATTCGTCGATTTTAACAGGAACGCCGCAATCACCATCACTATCACGGCAACTCTGGCAACGACTTTCTCGAGGAGATGGAACATAAGGCTTGTTCAACTCGGATGCGACTGCCCGGGAATAGGTACTTACAAATCTTATGTAATCAAGCCCCGAGCGTGTCGTCAGCGACGTTTTACGAAAATCATCCCGATATGCACCGCAACTAACAATTATATGTATGAAGGACAAGGCTAGGTTATAGTAGTCCACCAGGACAAAAATAGATCATTGAATATTAACATTTCCTTTAGTTTCATACTAGTTTCTTTTTTGCTACGCGTACAGGAACGGTGAGGATAAGAAGTAATTATAACGTCAAATTTAATGTGACGAATCTGTTCCTAGGATCTGCCCTTTTATAGTATGAAAAATAATCAACGTCAGGCTCCGATTTCGGGTGCCAGATTTACCATCTTTCCTCAACGATTATTGGTGATCCCGATATAGTGGTACCTTTTATTTTAGCGCCTAACGGCTGTTTGCAATACTACACTGGAATAACGGGCACCATCACCGGTTTCAACTACGGAACAACAGCGAACACAGCCTTGAGTGCATCCCTCGTTACTGGAACTCGGCAGATTGCTAACTTGAATTACGGTATCTGCATTCGTATGGAGGCGGGATATTGTGCGATACAATACTCTCAGGCGAGTACAATGATTACTATATTAAGACGATATTAATCAAAAGTCACCAGGAAGAATTTTTTAACAAAAATATAAATTAAGAATAAGTGTTTTCTGTTACGAGATAAAGTCTGATTGTAAGCGGCACCACATAAGTACACAATGCCATACAGAATCCTGTTTGGCCCTGCGGTTTACCCAGAGGTTTAAGACGCCTCTATGCCTAGTAGCTATGCTGACAACATTGTGCTTACAACTTACCGCTTGGCGATAGAATAACTGAAAGTGGTAACATCACAGATGGACTGTACAAATGGTTCCCACCACAATAATCACCATATTACATTTGATCGCAAGAGCGAAATCGCACGCGGGCCCTTCGCGCCAATCCACGAATTCAACTTGGTCGATAACTTACACTGAATTGGTTTCATGTTTTGCTCTGTTACATGCAATCGACCACGAAGGGGCGCGTCAATTTTTATGATAAGTATGCATAAATACATCCCGCGGAACTCATTGCAGGAGGTTAAATATAGAAACTTGTTTTCATTGTGATATTTACGACTTTGGTTAACATATTGAACGCGTTCTTAAATATCCGATAATGTTAAAATCGTTATCATATCCTAAACTAGGTAGCGCTACTATTACCATAGTAAACAGGCAACAACAGAGGTGGCAGAGGACCAAAATTGTATCCTCGAACACAGTTCCCCATAGTAGTTTGAACTTATAGAACTAACGCTTTGTTTCTGCCTTCATACTTATAGAAATCATATGTTTAAGTCACCTGTTTATGATAAGTTAAAATAATTTAAACTCCAGTGTCTGAACGCTAGTATTCGTAACGTCGAACGTATTGAATGCCTTTTAGTGATTATCCCGCGTAAACGCATCTACAACTAAGTATCTGATTTGACAGGCGGCAAACGACGTGTTTTCGTTCACTGTTAGCGGGGACGTGGAGGGCGCCGACAACACTGTCCTCGGCACCACGGTGGGCGCCGTGAACGGTGCTACTTGCACCACAGACTTCGTTGTGATACCAAACCCGACGGTCGTGGCGACGGGCGTGGCTGCCGGTACCGACCGCTTCTGCGGCCTCGGATTCGTGCCAGTGTCGAGTAAGTACCCAACGCAACAAGATGGCCGCGAAGCATGTTGTCGAGTATACGAACTTAAAAATTAAACTTAATTATCGTTCTGACGCGCCGTATATCGAGTGTGGTTCGACATCGCAGTTCTGCAGCATCCTGTATCAAGTTTCACCCAAATATTTCTCAGTTTTAGACTAAATGAGATTAGATGAGAGCTACGGTGTAGCGAATCTGAAATAGGCCATGCATCTTGACAATCCAGCTTAGACCAGCTGAAACTAAACGGTGAAGAGGTCTCGGTCCGAAAAAGGGTTGAGTATGTAAACCAGAGATTCCCAATTTTTTTTCTCGTAGACCACTTTTAAAATTGTACCGATTTCGGTGAACTTCCTGCTGCTACATTTCTACTATATTCCCAAAACTCGTCAAAACATGTGAAAATCAGATCTAATTAGAGCTTCACCGGTAAGCAATCTATATTCACAAAACCGATACGACTACCGTTCATCATAGATCAATTTGCGATGATTTGAACGAACGGAATCCCATTTTATTGTTTCTAGATATCGATTATAACATAATTATGTTTTTTCAAACAATTTAATGACGTAGTGAGTAAGTTTTTAATCCAATGACAGACTCGTTTATAATAAAAGTGTTAAACAGTGTCTAAAAGTTCGAGCTTAAAATTACTTGACTATGCTGTGCTCTCATTCCAGTAGGATAGTATACTATACTATATAAGTAATTCCCTTCTAATCAGAACACAAGAGTGGAGAAAATACGCAGACAATGCTGCTTCGTTATGTCGTCATAGTTGAAATAGCTGGTTATGCTGCATAGCACCCTAGGGGGACCGTGCCATATATGTCCAATTATATAACCCACAATTAAAACTTTGACAGCATCAGATACTTGTACCAAACAAAGCCTAACCACAGACGACAGATTGTGCAATAACACAACACATTTATTTTATTAATGCATTGTGTGTTGCTGTGAATTCTATATCATCAGTTGAAAAAGTGCATGACAGATCTGTCGTGTTTGGACTATGAGCTGTCACCGAGATAACAGTTCATTTTTTTAAGAAGCTCCATGATTTTATTTTATATTTACAAATGTTTTGCTCACTTTTCAGCCGGAGCAAAGCCGTTCGTGCTGTACGTAGTGACGAACGGAAACGAAGGCGCGACCGCCACGACGCCGCCGGACGTTGCCAACAGAGGCTTTTCCCTTGCGTACACGCAAATCGCCTGTTAATATTACTTTAATTTTATGTCACTGTATTTTATTTATCTGTTGGGAAGTACGATACAAAGTATTATTAAAAGCAAACGAAAATGATTCGTCAGAAGCAATTCCACACTAGTGCAATCGAATGTATGTATGGGGTCTATAAAATCAACGGCAGCAATACGCCTTAATATCGTTAAACGAGTTTACCATGGCGCCATGTACTTTGGTTACTTGACACGCTATGGTGTATTCATTTTAATAACAATTGCAGCAAGTCCATAGCAAATTCAGTTCAAAAACGATATTGGAATCAAAAACAACTATATGCCAACCAGTAAGAATCAAATACATCTGAGAGTTAAGCCTGCAAATCAGCGAGCAAGATTTCGGAAAAACAGCATGGCCGCCGTCATAAAACTTATATGAATGTGTCGTCCAGTTTTTAACATTATTCTTGTGTTTTTATTGAATTACGTGATAAATCTTTTGCTAAAATTCGAAGTTGGATAGCCATGGAGGTCCTTGTAGCAGGGGGAAGTGCAAGCAAGGCTCGTAAAAGAATAAGAAACCCCGAGAATTGAAATGCTAATATTGCTAAGAAAAAAGGGTTAGTGACCTGCCTACACGTTTTAGTCCCAAATACCAACCAGCACAATATTATGTTACTGCAATAAGAAAGTGCAATATACGCACATACAAATCAAGCCTGTTTCCCATAGAAAACAAAAGCTACATTTTAGTGACATTTTAATAATCCATTTTGTCAATAATATTGCGCAACTAAATCAAGTGGTTTGTGAACAAATTGTTAGCAAAACTTCTTGGATTAAAATGGCAAGAAAGAGAAGACTTACAATTTTACTTAGGTAATTAAATTTAATTAAAAAATTAAATTTAAAGGAAATCAAGATTTAGAAGAAAGTTTTTGTGAAGGAATAGCAGGCTTAAGAATATAATTAGGATAAAATAATATAAGCAATTAAATCCCTTAATTGAAAATTTATTAAAATTTGTAACGAAATAATGTAGTTCATCATCATACAACATCACTTAGTGGAAGAACTCGTCTGTCAACAAGAAACTCAGTTATATTCAGTTTCAGTTTCAGTTATATCCAATAGTTGAAATCAAAGACAGATAATACGATTTTATTTTCACTGTGTACTTAAATATAGCGGGAGTTTTATTATTTTAAATTCAGAATATTATTGATATTCTCATTCTTTATAAAACAAGTTTAAAATATAGAATATCGTAGTTACCTGAACAAAGTTATCGATTTTTGCAGCTTCCTGAAATTTTTACAAACTTGGATTTAACGGCCTTTGATTTCATAGGCCTCATCTTGCTTCAAATAAAATGTAATCGTCAATAACTTCAAGCAAAAAATATAAAGAAAAAAAATAATTTGGTCTATGGTTATACACAATGAAATATATTCAGAACGAACATACGAAAAATAGGCCAAATATGTTTTATAAACATGTTTCAAGTATTTCGTGACTTGAAACTCTCGGGCGCACACGCACAGTGACATAGCAATGAAAATTTTTGAATATATAATACAATTTTACTCAGTTGATGAAATTTGTAGCTGACTATTTATCATGATTAAAAATTATGAAATATAGACTTATTTATTGTCAGATTTATTGCTACACAGTGCAGTCTTTACTTGAAATGTTAAAATAAATATTTAAGTGAAAACTGCTATGTGTCAAGGCGGCAAAACGGTCGTTTATTGCATCCCGTAACAGGAGGTAAGTAAGATCATAAATAGCCAATTATGTCATAGTTGAAGAACTTTCTATAAAATCGTTTTAAACACAGCTCAAAATTCAATAAGATATCGTTTAATAAATTTAATATATGCATTTTAATGGCCAGTGGTAGTGGTGGGTCTTAAGTTCTTTTAAAATAAAGGTATTGATTGGTTGTTTGGTAAATATAGGTTGAAGAATCATGATTCTCAAGTAACACTCGATTTATTTAGTTTATGTGAAATTAATATTCCAACAAATCAATTTTACATTAATTCTCGTATTATTTTCAAGGAAGCTTTGACTTAAGTTATTTCGTTTATGTCTAAGTTTATAATACTTCACTTCAATGTTGTGTTAGTTTTAATTTTGTCACCAAGTAAAATATATCAGGCTCCACTTACCTACAAGTAACTGACCTCTCTGACATTCAAGGAGACCAAAATTGACCAAGTGATGCCTATAGGGATATGTCCGACAATATGAGTAATTTGGTGTCGATACTTTACAACCCAGTACCAAGAAGGTATCGGTCAAAAATACTCGTATGAATATGAATATTCTACATTTTATAAACAAAGATGTTTAAATATTGTTAGTACTTCTGTGCCTCGCAAAAGCTTTTTCTAAAGATAGCACACTTAAAGCCTTTACATCTAGAAATCATTTTATAAGGAAACTTTTACAAAAACTATTTTTTTTTGCAACCACTACAAATATATTTTTTTTCATAGCCCTCTTTTGTATGACTTATGATTATGAATAAAAAATATTAATACCTTCTTGTTTTATTTATCATAAATAGGTATCGATACTTTTCAGTCGAATTCGAGTAAGTATCGATACCATAGTAACGTATTATCTCTAGACGCCTATTTATAATTTTGATAGTCGCAGTTGCCAACTTTTCATGGTTATTCCAAAACGACTCTGAACCGTTTTTAACAAAAAAAAAAATTTACAAGGAATTTTTTTTATTTTAAGCCGAGAGTCCCTTTAAACCAACCTAAATTATTATTATAACTAAGACAGTAAGGTTATTGCCAATTTTTCTTTTTTGCGTATTCCATTTTTTAACAGTCCTAGTTATTTATTATTTACAATTCTAAAATATTATTGAAATTGTAACTTAAATAATAATATCTATATTTTTTATTATTTATCGCATAATAATTTGTAATGTTTTCATTATATAATATAGTTATATTATCCTAAAATATATTTCATCTATATGATTCAAAGTTTTAAGGTGTCCATGGCGTTGTACTATTTTTCTTAGAGCGACACGAAACAAAGTAACGAAACGAATTTTAAGATCGGGCACCTACCCGAAACGGCAGAAAGACTTACCAAATTATTAAGTTACTAAGATTCACAAGTTGGATTTATGGATAAGTTGAGTACAATAACATATAAACACATAAATCTTTACTTACGAAGCAGGCAACTGTAGTAAATAAAAAAGAAAGATATTTATAACACATAGTTTTAATATTAAGTAATCTCATGAACAATAATAATACTATTCTCTCATAACATGAAATTATACAACTAACAACAATTACGAACTATAACATAACGAATAAATAACACGATATTTCCACTTCTCTAATGCTTAGATTAAATATATTTAATTCTTCAAAATACAACTCAACAACTTAATGTTTGTAGAGACTTTAGTCGTTCACTGTACGATAGTATCTCATCAGAAGCAGATTGCAGATTGTAAATTTCAATGTTTAAGAGCTAAGGTCTGAAATGGATCGCGTAATATTTATCAAAACGGACATCTTCTCTAAATACCGACCGCCATAACCCGGCCCCTCATGGCCTCCATGTTCCTTCGCATTTCGCCGTACCAGCCGCCTATGTCGGTGTTCTTTATCAGATCCTGGAAGGCTTGACAGCCCTCGATGCTACTCAACACCCCGTACACGGACACGTCGGCAAGATTCGGCTGTGCCCCGCCCAGGAAACGGGTGCCCTTCTTCTTCACTGCCTCAGTCCAAGTAGTTGCAGCGTCGTATAGCGATTGCCTTACGTCGTCTTGTATGTTGTGCCTGCGAAATAAATGCCAGCGTCGTGCAGCGCGATGTGCAGTACAATGCGATAAAACTACTTATTTGGTACAAATCAAATTTCAGTATACTGTTTAAGTGTATCGACGCTGGAAAGTAAAAACGTAGTAACCAGCAAAACCAAAATTTTCCGCCAGACATACCAACCAATAGACTTGGTTTAATTTACTGATTTCAACAATGTAATCGCTATTTTAGTTTGATTATTTTGCGGTACTTTTAACATTCTTTTTGTTCTTATTTCATACTTATTTCCTCACTTTTTTTATTATTTCTATATTAATTGTTAGTGTTAGCACTGGTACAAACCTACGTGGTTTTTAGATGCTAATTGATTTATGTATTGTATTAGTTTTGTTTAAAAACAAAAAGGACTCTGTGTGTCGTTTACTACGTTTTTGCTTTCCAGCGTCGATATGTTCTTTGAGCGGCCAATGCCCAGTGAGGTTACCGAGCCACATCTCTTTTTTTATAGAGTAAGCTGACAAAGGGGCAAGCGGCTCACCTGATGATAGGTGATCACCGCCGCCCATGGACATTTATTTACAACAGAACTTGCAAATACGTTGCCAGCCTCCAAGGGGGGAAATTGAAAACAAGAAGGGATGGGCCAACGGCCACCTCATTTAGCAGACGAAACACGGAAGCAAAAATACTTTCACTTTAGGCCGATTTTCTGAAGTCGTGGTACTTCCGGTTCCGGTTCTAGCCGAACCATTCAGCAACGGGAACTGCTGCATGGCTCTACCACCGTAAATTCATATATTGAAATAACAGCTAACAGCTTAAAGCAACAGCTGCTTAAGCACGCCGTCTCTACCAATGGGAGAAGGTGATCGTTTACCATCAGGTGAACCACCGCCCGCTGGTTGTCTTTTGTAAAATTCGATAATCTCAACAAATTATCAGCTAGTGCGTTTTACCGTTATTATGTAAGTGTTATTTGACTACGTTAGGACGTGTGCAGTTTCATGATGTCAGTATTTGTCAAGTGAGTGAACTGAGTTTTCCTTTTTTTTTTAATATATGTACCGTAAACGCGTTATGTATATTAAAAAAAATCATAAATAATCTGCATTCTCTAACGCAAACTATGAAGATGGCGCTTTAATTTGTTATCCTAACAAAAATATTGTCAAACGTAAAAAAAAACACCTAATATGTGTGTTTCAAACATACTAGGTGGTTTTCACCTTTAAATTATTAAATTTTCTTACGATATAGTTCAGCGGTGGGAAGTTATTTACACCGAGGAAGATTTAATACCAATATCGCAATTGAGGCCAAGATCCTTTCTTGGTACATATACTACTTTTTATCGTACCTATTTTTCGCCGTGTCTAGTCTTAATTGATTCACTAAAAAAAACTAAATTAATGCAATAGCTATATTTATAGCGTTTAACAGAAACTACGCGACCAAAATACGAAGACTTTCTCTGCGACACTTTTTTTTGCTCCCCAATAGGTTATTTTTCACGGTGAAAAGGACAAGTTTTATAGTAACGACTGCACAAAAGCAACTCAAGGTCACGTCGAAATAGTAGTAGAGGGAGAACTTCTTAAATGCCCGTCCAACGATTGGAACAACTTGTCAGATTATCGGGTAGTCAGTCCGTGACGTACTAAACAACTACGAAACATGGATCCTTGTTTACCGAAATGATTCGACTACTCGACCTGTGTTACTCAAACAGTTGACAATATCATCAGAGTTACGAATTTGATGGAATATAAAAGGGTACAGTTGTTTTCTTTTAAACACTAATGACGACCAGTCATTAAATATTGGCTCGAGTAATAGAAAACAAAATGGA
>DWHO01003640.1:0-11806 GCA_018247575.1 Eurytides lysithous rurik | reverse complement strand
ATTGTAAGATAGAAATATTTTGCGTTATAAGGGCGTTTTACATACACAAATTTTACACGAACGAACACCCAAATCCGAAACAAATATCTGTAGTTCCTACAAACATTTTCCCCGGGTGGGAATCGAACCCACGACCTACAACGCCGAAGCCAATAGCCTGGCATCTGCGCAAAATGGTCATTGATGTACCTGACCAGCTGTTTAGTTGATTTTTGTGTTGAATAGGTTTCAGAAATTTTATTTAGATTTAAATGCTTACTTACTCTTTTTCTAAATTCTTATTATATTTTAAACGTATCATCTGTATCAAAGTATATCTAAATTAGCAATTTTTAACCAATAATTTTTATACGATAAAGGTATTTTAATTTACACTGTCCATTTTCTCATTTTAGCTCTGATCTGGCAACTGATGCGCGCTTACACGCTCTCCGTGTTGACACGATTGGCTAACACTGGCAACCCAATTATTGAGAAGGAGATCGTTCAGTGGGTGAACAACAAGTTACAATCGGCCGGGAAGACCACGTCTATCAGGAGTTTCCAGGTATATTATTTGATATATTACATTATTTGCAAACAAACCTTGAATCAAAACCTTGAATCGCTTATGTAATTAATGTTGTGCAAAGAAAAAAAAATATCTAGTAATTCTATGCATAATTATTTTGATTATATCTTGAGTAAACGTTTCTGAAGAAATATAAATTTCCGAATATGCTTTCAAGCAGTAAATATGTTACATCATATACTGTTTCTGTGAATAAAACTATCTTATTAGCGGCTAATATTATTTTTTTATGTCTGTAGAAGGTATAATGCATATTGAAGATGTGTGAAAAAATAGTGGATATAACTAAGTTCATACTAGGAAGATTTTACTCTAAAGTATTTCAAAACATACCTATGAAATGTTCTAACAAATAATCTGTGTCAAAAATGTGATGGAACAAAGATTTAACATATATTCTTTTAATGTTTATTAATGCATACACACAGTTACATGATTATCATAACCTAAGTTCTTACTTTAATATGCCAAATACATTACTCAAGGATATTTTTAATGTTATTGTTACTGCTTTGTTATAGAATTTATTTCCAAACATATATACTTAAATATCTTAAATAATATGAGATTTCTTTTTTCACCAGTTATACATGAATAACATTTAGAATTTATATTGTCTTATTAATGGAAAAAAATCCTTCTGGATCTTGTATAATATACATACTGAATATACATGTTCTGTTATTTCAGGACGAAGTGCTGGCGGACGGTAAAGTGGTGATTGATCTGATCGACGCAATTAAGCCGGGATCCATCAACTATGATCTGGTGCTACCTGGAGGCAATGAGGAGGTGAGGATTTTTTTTGTACATATATTTATAGACTATCCACATACACATACATGAGTTAAACAACATTATCTATCCACTAATTCCTTTATTTTTAAATGTATTTGTAACACTATATATTTTGTATATATGTATGTATTTATATATTATATATCTTTATTCTATTTCCTGATTTCGATTCTGTTATTCCATATAAACATATAATAATGTACACACCTACCCAATTATACAACATTTGTTCTCGTTCTTAAACATTTTGCTGGTAGAAAACTTTTTTTAGGGTTAAGCTCGCCTTTGTACTGTTTTAAAAATGTGTATAATAAAGTATAAATAAATAAATTACAGTGTATAAAATTTTGTATTAGGGCAACTCTCCCACAAAACATTGACACCTGATCTATAATTGATATCTTACACAGATATATCTATAATATTTTCATATATCAAAAACTTTATATACATATACATACATTGTATACGTTTTTATTATTAAAAAAAAATCTGTCGTCAATCTTACGTATATTTCACTGCTGAATTCAGTTCCATGTTGCCATTCAATGCTGCTTCGAGCTATGGTAGATCAGTTTCCTTCACTTCTCTTTTCCATATTATTGCCCTTGTTTATATATCATTCGTGAGAAATCTCTTCATTTATTAATGATAAAAATAATAATAAATCAGTTTATTGCTTTCTTAACCGCTTAAATATAATATATAAAAAAATGACAAAAAATATTTTTACATATACCTTGGTTAGAGCGTGGAATGGAGCCGTCTATAAACTGTAACCTAATTCCCTCTATACAGAATGGTCCATTAACCAACGGAGATACGTAAGGTGTTAATTTGTAACTTGTTTTTATCAAATCCTCAGGAGAATCTGGCTAACGCCAAGTACGCGATATCGATGGCAAGGCGTTGCGGCGCCCGAGTGTACGCCCTGCCTGAAGACATCACCGAGAGGAAGCCCAAGATGATCATGACCGTCTTCGCCTGCCTCATGGCCCTCGACTACATACCGGCCATGGACGCGCCCGTCGCTAAGTAAGTTCGCGTATGCCATCCTCGATTGGATTTTATCGCACCCAATAAAGACCATACTCATACCCCTTTGGCTCAGTATAGACCGTTAGTGATGATTAATAGTCTTAACTTAATATAAAGCTCCGAAGTTAAAACATAAAACCAATTTTGGTCCAATTGAACTCTCCCATTGGCCCAAATGAGTATGTGTTGACTTTTATACTTAATATGTTACAATTTTTCATGTATTTGAAATTCGATAGAGACTTTTAGTGATGATTTATAGTCTTAATCTAATATAAGGCTCCAAAGTTAAAACATAAAACCAATTTTGATCCAATTGAACTCTCCCGTTGGCCCAAATGAGTATATGATAACATTTATACTTAATATGTTACAATATTTCATGTTTTTGAAATAAGATAAAGTCATAATCATCATAAATGAGAAATAAAATTAAACAATTGTTATTAACTGTAGAGTGTGTGCGATAAAATCTAATTGAACTGGTACAATGTAAGTTAATGTGGTAAGAGATTGGATTATGTTATATGAATGGTACGAAACGGCTTGGGATTATTGTACTCGGGTTTATGCGAGAGGCCTAAGGAAATGTATGGATTGTGTTTTATATACTGTTTTAGTGGCTCGATATTAATTAAAAAAAAATCATTGAAGTTATTTTTACAATATTGATGAAGACTTTTTTCCAGAATCAAAATGTTATAAGAAAATAGTTTTCCTATGATGGGTTCCCATACGTTTTTAACACATTCACTGCTGACCCAAAAAATCGTTCAATACAGCGATGCGACTTTCCACATGTTTAATACTATTTTTTTTTTGCCAAAACACATATGTGTTGCCCGCACGGGCGACCCGACAGGACAACACACCGATGTGTTTACCGCACTGCGAGACGCGATTTATTTCGAACACACATTTGTGTTAAGCCGCACGCGTGTTTAGGATTTTTTTCACACAACAGTTGTGTTTAAGCAGTGAATGTGTTAATGCAATCTGAGCCACTATAATAGTGCATTTTTAATATAACCCACCTACCGGTACAAGGAAATCGATTCGAAAACTTCCATTATAAGGAATTACTATGTACCTAATCTGAATGTTGTACATTCTAAAGTATCAGCACCTTTCCTATATAAATATATACCATAGCATAAGCAGGTGATGGGCACAGTGTAAACAGAACATTTAGGGTTGCAATGATGTCAAGATAGATCGGCTTTATCGATAAAATCAACAACAATGATGACTTGCATTTCTATCGATATTATGACTGATTATCACATGAAATGTCGATATATATTTCTATTAGCCATATGTATATCGATAATTACCAATAACTCATAATGTCGACATTTTTTCGTGCTCGTTGCATCCCTTAAACCCGGCACATTTTTCCTTCTTATTTACGAAATAAGCCTTTGCTGTAATCTTTCAATGCCGTGTGAGTTTCTTGATTTTGCTTACTTCTTTGAGTTTGCGAACTTTGTAAAGTTTAAAAATTAAGATTTGGTATCTGATACAAAACTATAATAAAAATTGTAGAACATTTATAACATTTATATTAGATTTTAGGTATTGAACAGTCCAAAATAAGTCCTTTTGATGATTTTCTAGCAAGTAATGGATTCCGATAGACTAAATTTCTAGTTAAAATGCGAAAAGTTACATTTTAGGTTAGCTGAAATAGTATGGCATCCAATACCAGTCCGTTCGTTTAATTCAAGGCTCAGTCCATGTTTTATTGTTAATGATTAGAATTAGTTAGGCATTTTCTATAGAAGTAAGTAAAAACGTTGCTAGCCCTGTTTACACTGAAGTCCGGTGATGGATTTGTATGTCGTGTGACGTCCCAAGTGTTTGTCGCTCCAGGTGGGATTATTTTAATAACCATAATATCTACGTAACTATTAACCCATGTATAGTTAAGGGTAACTTATTGTAATGTACAAGACTAGGCCGTGAGCCATTCAGTTCTGTCAAGTCAGTTGGGAAGTTAACGCATTTAGTACTTATCGATTTAGTATTATCGACTCGTCAATGTTTTTATACATTTTTTACGAGAGATCGAATTGAGCTCGCTGTGAAATTAAGACATTTCATCTATTTTCATTTCGATTTTCGAATGGTTTGATGTTCTTTTATCTTTTTTAATTTAGTCATCTTCGGCTTCCAGTTTCTAATGTAATCATTTTTATTGTTTTTTTTTTTTAATTACCGTTTTGTCAAATCACGAATTGTTTACGAACGTGACTATTTATTTTTCAACAATGAGCGATATTTTAAAGCTTAATCAATTGAGATGAAAAAATTGGTAACCAAAACAGCGTAAAAAAGTTTAAGAAAACTATTGCCTAAATTTAATTTGTAGAAACGATTGTAAAATACCATTTAAAAACTAATACGTTATTCAACATTCCTTGTGTTATTACGGCATTCCCTATTGGCATTTCTATTTTTTTTTTACATTTAAGTAACACGCAATCTTTTCTTTTTATCCGCACTTCGTCAAATGTACATTTCTTATGTTATTTAAGTTAGTCGACTGTGAAATATTTTTGTAAAGGCGTTTTATCAAATGTGACATTCCTATGGGATACAACGATTTATTTTACAAACCATATTATTTTAATAATGTAAATTTTTATTATTTTTTAGACGTTTTAAGGTTTTGTAGTTATTTTTTTATTGATTTAGTTTTATTCCAATTGAGAAATCAATGAACGATTATTGCTAAATATTGTGTTATCGCAAGGTGGTACGAAAGAGGGGAGATTATCTGTTTATTAAGATATATTACATACAAACATACATACATTAATAATATGCTGTCATTTATGATTTTGGATAGTTATAAGCCTATAAATAAAATGGAATTGACAAAATGTTGCATTTTTTTATATGAACAACCTTACGGATTAAAGTTTTTATCCAAATATGTTACGTCTTTGGTATATTTTCGCTCTTCTGTATATTATAAGGCTATGGGTGCTTATTTCGTGTTGGTGATTTGTACAGCGTCTCTTATTTTCCGCATCTCGGCCTGGGTGAAGACTTAAAAGGTACTGTCCCGTACTCACGGTACACCCTATTCTTCTAAATCGTATATAAAGTCTCAAAATGTTTCATACACTTATGTTTATTTTGTTTTCGTCACTTAATGTGTGTGTCTTTATTTTGTTTACTAACTGGAGGGAAAATTCTTTGTGGACTTTTTTTTTTACTTATTTTTTATTTTGTGTTCAATAATTTTGTTAAACAATTGCCTATCGCAATGTTACTTTTCATTTCGAAACAAAAGAGAACTTTAGGTGTTGACCATATTTCGTGAATATGTATATAAATATGAATATGTTCGTGTTGAAATGAAATTACTAGATTTTCTTTTACAAGAGGAGCAAATGGTTCAAATCATGCTAAGTGATTACTGCCATTTATTACTAAACGCTAAAAGGGGAAAATATGAGAAGAACATAATTATTACGTATTTTAGCTTCAATATAAATATGTCATACGTACCGTCATAAGTTGAATTGACTAGCAACCTTACGTGCATTTTTATTCATTTTTTTTTTGTAGTATGCTGACAAACGAGCAAGCCGTTCACCTGATGGTAAGCGATTACCGCCGCCCATGGAGCTTTGCAACATTATTGTACTTGCAAATGCGTTGCCAGTCTTTGTGGGGTAACTTTTAGAGAGGGGAAAGGGAGGAGGAGGAGCGGGAACAAGAGTGAGAGAAGGAATAAGGGGGGAGGGGATGTGCCACCGGCCACCTCACTCACCGGACGAAGTGTGGAAGCAAAAACACTACACTTCACGCCGATTTTCTGTGAGGTCGTGGTACTAATCCGGTTCGTGCCGGCCCATTCAGCAGCGGGAGCAGCTGCGTGGCTCTACCACCGTAAATATTTATTGACGGTGGTTATTTATTCATCCTAGTTTTGCATTAAGTTTATTTATTTTACGTAATAAAAATAAACAAAAGCAATTTAAAATTTTAGATGTAGTTTCGATGTAGATCACGAACTATTTTAAACAACATTATAGGACTGAGGAGGTAGAACCAGTGGATTACCTGAATAATTCCATAGAGTCCGGAATTGATATAGCGGAAACACCCGAGGAGGCTCCTGAAGGTCTAGATGACTCGGGAATCGTATCGACGACACCCGAAAAGCCGGCCCTGCCACCTAAACCCGAAAACCTGTCGCCCCTACCAAGGTCTATCTCCGTACAATCGTCCGAGACGAGGGAAGAATAATGGACGTGATATTACTTTTAACGTTTGTACATAAGTAAAGATATTCGCAGCCATTTGAAAAGACAATGAGTTATTTAGATATATAAGCTACTATGGGGAGGTCGGCAAAGCAAGAAATATTAAGAAAAAAGTGGCTAAATGACTTTGATTTTTGAAAAGTTGAAAATATTTATTATGTATATACGCTTTAGTATTAAAGCGTATTATTATGCCTTAAATTTTAAAAGAAATATTTTATTTACTCTTTTTTATTTATCATTTGACACATTTTTTACATGTAGGTTTTATGGTACGTTTTAATTTTGATTGTCACGTACATTGTTTTTAAGTTTTCAACGCATAAGGAATTAAATAAAGAAAAAGAGAGATTTCTTACTTTTGTATGTATATTTTTTTTATTTATTAAAACAAAATGTTTGTAATCTCGTTTTATTCCTTTTTTTATAAACTTTATTTGGCGCTACTAAAAAAGATCTCTTATACTTATCGGTTAACACTTTGAACCGATACCATAATTGCCTACTATTGAGTCTAGTCCAAAAGTTGGAAAGTGAAGTCGACTAAGCTCGCGACTAGATCTAGTTACTAGTCCCAGCCTTTTATTGCCTCTATGGTTTGGGTCCGCGATTTACAAAAATATTTTATTCGAATAATTTTTTTTTACTTATAGTGTTGTTGTTTCTTAGTTTGGTTAGGCATTACGGGTCGATCACTCGATTGCGTAAAAAGTAAATAATCTATGCTTCGAATGGGCATGTAAAAGTCGCTCCAGGCTGCTTGTCGGCGTCATCTAGCGGTGGCTTGGAGAAGTCGATTTAATGTCATCACCTCTGCGCCTGATCTCTTCCCGATCGTGTCGGGTATCCGCCCCATCTGTCTATGAGGGCAAAGAAAAAGTGAATGCACCTGCGTCTGCGCACACGCTAATGCACTATAATATATGCCGCGAAGTTGGCTGATCTCTTGTAGATTGGACGCCGTGGCCGATTTCGGTCGAGAGGACATTAGTAATTAAAATAATATTACAAATTCCAGCGATCTAGGTATAACAATTTAAACTTAGCGTTTGACTCAGATCATGCAGCAAGAAATTTTACTGTTAAATATTTTACTAACTAGTTACGTAAGCAATTGCGCTGCGGATTATTTTTAGCATGAATTTACACTACAACCGATGCGAGGTGGTCTTAACGTAATCTGTACAGTGACTACAGACGACTCGTGACAGATACAAACATTTTTAAAATCCTTAAACAACTAACAGCTGGTTAAAATTTTATTTTGAAAATCTTAACCATCCTGTGCTAAATATCTGTTATTCCAATTTATTAATTAGATTCAGACGCACCAGTTTTTAAGTGATCAAAGTAGTATCCGAGGAAGAAGGCGAAAGTTTGCAAAACCCACCGCCAGGGGTCCGATAATATCATACTAACGAATTGTACTTCATATTCGCCTTAAAGTATTGCGAAACCACAACTCATCTGCTAGTACCCGCGGCAAGTCCAGTAAACAATTGAAGATCTTCAATCTAATCCACAAAGTTTGTACGCCTGTCCTTATACGCCTCTGCATTTATTGGGTCCATCGTACTCAGGAAAACTAACTCTCTCACGAACCGACAAAACTTTATACAGCCCTATGACTGAAGGCTTTGTCCTTTCTTTTACCATTCTAATAATCGGTGCCAATGCGTTAGCCAAACCTCAGAAAAAATAAACATCAATGGGTGTTCAACACTACTAAGCAGGACCTTTTATTTAAAGGCCCAGAGCAACAAAAGATCTCCTGACGCATAGTAATATTACAAATAAAATGCACAATTTTTTTCAGTCGAGTTTTTCAATAAATTATAATTGTATTTCGTCCCTTTATTCTTCAGATATGATTTAATTACATATGTAGTACCTCAACTGACTAGGCAACTTCGCACAAATTTCAGAGATTGGAGACAATTTACTATCTTTTATTTTTATGTTTCCGGTCCTACCTTTTCTTTCGTACTGAGAATTCACTCATTCTGTTACTGTGCTCGGCGACTTTCGCATCTTTCATTAGTTACGCCAAAAAGAAGTGTGCAATCTTTATTAGAGTGGTTTCAAAAGTAAATAAGAAGATTTTGAAGAGAAGAAAAATCTATCCAGAAACAAACATCCGAAGGTAAAAAATTGTGTTATTATTTAGAAAAAAACAAATGGTATCAGTGGTGCATTAGTTTTATCAAATGAGATTGACTGCGAGTTTTTAACATATTTATTTAGACGTAAATATTTTACATACGTCATTTACATTGATTTGTGTTAACTGCGAGTTCAACAATGACACTAAACAGAACATACGTAGTGTGTAAATGACCTGAAAAGGTTTAACGTTCCTCTGCGTACTTAGTAATAGATTAAAGTTCAATACTCACTTTTAAGTGGCATTTTTGATTGACATAACAAAATAAAACTACCTACAGATATTTACACTAAATTTTTGTTTGTGGGTAACGATAATAATTCGCCTGTGTGGGGGAGCCTTAAAGTTAATAAGTATCAGCCACAAATTATTTTAATGTTAATTGGGCGGTGGCTAAAAAACACTATTTGCTCAATCACCGTCTTTTGCTTGTTAAACAATCTAATGAATTTAACAATTAGTTCGAATTTAATTATTTCTTATTTTACTAAATGACCTTCAAACTACGATGAGGGAATTTCTGATAATTTACCAAAATTATGGCAATAGAAATAATATACAGAAAATAATAAATCAAAAAGGGAAATGTGGTTTATAAGAAATAAAGTCAAGAGTTATTTGTTTCCCCACTATTGTCGTTTTATACAAGCACAAGAAGTAAACTTAGAATTTACTACCATATTTTTTTTAATCCTAATTAGGAGGCAAACAAGTAAAAAGGATGATCGGCTCACTTGATGGCAAGCGAATGCCGCCGCCTATGGTCTGAAACGTCAAGGGACTTGCAAGGGCGTTGCCGGCCTTCGAGGTGGGAGTATGCTCTCTTCTTGAAGGTGCCAATGCCGTATCGGTCCGGGAATACTGGTGGCGACAACCGATTCCACTTATTGGTGGTACGTTCGAAAAAATTAAACTCTACGCGCATGGTGCGTAATTGTCACAAAACTGTCGCTGCATCGCAAAAATACTTGGCCCGGGAAAATCTTTTATTCCGGGTGTAGATATCCTACTAAGAATCAACAACAAAGTGCAAGCCTAAACTGAAAGGAACCTTATTTGGCAAATCTTTTTTTGAGAAAATAACGCTGTCTAGACCTTAAAATTAGGAAGCATAATGACAAAACATGAAACCTACAGTCTATTTCTCGACCGTCTACCAGGAACTGCTCTGTGAACCTTCGGTACCAGTCTACTAGGGAACATGCTGAAAAACAGAGTTATCGAGAACCCGTTGCTCATACGCTGCCCCGGCTTAACTGCTGCGTGGCCGGTTAAATACATACCTGAAACACTAGCGAGTAGTGCAGGTAAATGTACATATTTAAATACATACTAATTTTACAAAAATCGATTAACGATAAAAATAATAACGGCATACCTAAATGGATTAAGGAAGATCTTTATACAGTTTACAATAATAGGCAAAAATTTTATTATAACAGAAGTTATCAATAAAGTTGTAATAATAAAAATGACACAATTTTGATATGTCGACTACATTTGCGAACAATTTATATATAATATATTTTGTACCTAACGGTGGCAAGTGGTTTTTATATATCATTCGAATCGCTATAGGAAATTCACGCTCAGCAAACATTTAAAAATGCCATGCTGCAATTAAAATAATACCACGCATTGGATACTTAACTATATCTAATAAATAAATATTTTTGTTAATAACTTAAAATTTTACTATGATGTTTATTTGAGGTAATTATTTATGATTGATTGTCCGACCCTCTACTACTGTAATAAAAACTCTTTGTAATTAAAAATTATTTTTAAATTTTTAGTTCAGTTAGCAATAAAAGCGTGTTTTTTTAGTTTTTTTAAACTATTATTTATTTTAAACCATTATTTTTTTATTTTTAAATCTCAGTTCGTGAGGAAGCTACCGCCGGCTCGGAATGCGGTTCTACTGAGAAGAGCCGGCGAGAAACTCAACAGTTGCTCTTTTAAAATGTCGTTACAGTATATTACCTTGATACAACAATATCTATCCCACATACGAGTCAATCAACTATATTCCATACATTTTAGTCCACCAGAAGCTCTTGAACAGTATAATAAGATTTATGTAATAGATTATTTCTAATTTTAGTTTTAAAGCGCTCAAATGGTAGATCCAGAACAACTCGTGGAATTTTATTATATATTCGTATACTCAGGCCCATGAAGGATTTTTTCACCTTTTGGAGACGAAACCAAAACCAAGCTTATTCTTATTTCTAGTATTCACCACTCAACGACATTGAGTTTCAAGAAAGCATTGAAATTTTGTCGGATCGATAATATGTTACAGAGTATATATCGTGAGGCGCCCGTCAGAATACCACTTTTTTTAAAAACCTCTCGCATGGAAGCTCGAGCTCTCAGGTTATAAATAGCTCGAACGGCTACCATCGCCAGCAGTTCAAGTTTGAGCACCCCTGCGCTACGGCATAGAGATTGCGAATTAATTTCTAACACTGCAGAGCTGAGTCCGTTCGGAACTAGTCAGACGCGGTGGGAAATAACGTGTGTCGTAAATGCCAAGCTGCATCAGTTAGATAGGTGGACGGTTCGTTTCAATTACAACGAAATTTTGCCCGTAGTTTTGCTTTACCGATTGGTACTAACCGAACAATCCCGAAGATGAACATTGAATACTACTACTAAGCAAATGTACTACACGACACATGTAATCAAATCATATGATAGATAGTAAAACTGTGGAACATTTTAATAAAGCTGTCCACGTTCTGATATGGGATATAACTTGATTAAAAATCTTCATTTATTAACTTCTTTGTTGTTTTATATACTTTTAATAATAATATATAAAAATAATATAATAATAATTTTATACTAATCTTTTTTTTTGTTCTTTATACAAATGATGTCCTCCCGACCGAATCCGGCCACGGCGGCCGGTCTACAAGAGATCAGCCAAGTGCGCAGGATATATTATAG
>DWHO01003639.1:0-11806 GCA_018247575.1 Eurytides lysithous rurik | reverse complement strand
CCTATTCAGCAGCGGAAATAGCTGCGTGGCTCTAGCACTATTAAAATTATTGTGCGAGAACGGACTGGATAGATAGAGATAACTAAAAAAAAACTAATTACCTTTTTTCATTTTTGAATTTGAAATGCGATGTTTTCCGTCAGTATCTTTTGTTCCATCATATTTAAAATATACTAAGTCTGGCCATAAATACTGTAACAATTAAAAATAAATAAAATATTACTTTTGAATTTGGAATCTGTCATTTTTATGCGATTGTTCATTGTGTATTCTTATTTTCGCGCCAATATATTGTAAAATATTGTGATTTTAAAATGGAGTGGGGTGGTAAAGAGAACCGAATCGCTGTGATTGCATTACTTAAAGTAGATGGAGATGGCACCTAGAACCATGTCGGGAATTTTAAAAGATGACTTGCAGCCTATAAAAGATACACTGGTCATTTCTTAACTGATAATAGAATAAAAAAAAGAATGGGGTGGTAAAATCAAAACAACTACTAAAGCGGTACGTAAAGGGAGGTCACAATTTTTTTTTGTTTACGGATGAGAAAATTTTTACAGTTGAACAATATTTGAACAAACAAAATGACCGTATTTATGCTGAAAGCTCGAAAGAAGCTTCTCAATTAATCAACAGAGTACAACGTGGGCATTATCCGACTTCGGTTATGGTTTGGTGGGGTGTTAGCTATGAAGGTGTGTCTTGATACACTTGAGCCGATGTATCAAAACATCGGCAAGTGTATCAACATACCATTCTTGAGAAGGTAGTTAAGCCCCTTAACAGCATCATGTTCAATAACATAGAATGGTCCTTTCAGCAAGATCTCTCGATCTTGGTTAGAAACTAACGTTCCGGACTTCGTCAGAGCTAAATACTGGCCGTCACCTAGTCTCGACCTGAATGATCAGTTTTAGAGAGTAAGGCTTGCTCTAAACGCCATGATAATTTGGAGTCCCTAAAATAATCCATACAATTGGCAGTGAAAAATTTTCCCAAAGAAAGAGCGCGTGTTGCTATTGGTAACCAACCTTAACTTTTAAAGGACCGTATTGCAGCCACTGGAAACCACTTCGAATAACTTCTAATCACTTTATATATCTCTAATGGTTTTATATTAATGTATTAAACTAACACGCTGTAATAGTATTAAATGTTACGCACAATATATTTTTTTTCACAATATTTATGGCAAGACTAAGTACATTTATTTATTACTTTGTAGATGCATTTTGTATGATATGATATGAGAGTAAACGAATCTTGCGCTACGTCTACCATTGAAGTAATATCAAACGCTAATATGGCTTTTACAAAAAATAAATGAAACATACACTGTTTCAGCTATTCAAAACCATAATATTCTAGGCTGTTAACACATACGATAAACACGTCAATAGCGAGTCCGAACTCAGAAAAACATCACTATGAGACTATATAAAATAATTAGTCACGCATACCTAGTCTTAAAGTTAAATTTTATTTATAATTATAATAGCGCGCAAGTCAGATTTAGATTAATTTATCATACCCGGTCGGGTCATAAGTTCTGTCACACGTTTATTGTAAACTAATTGACACGTGTTTATTTTTACAGTGACCAAAAAGAACTTACTAAGAATCTGTCTAATGCTAAACAAGCTTATTTAAAATTAACTCCGCAATTTTGAATACAAGCCCTTGTCTATAGCAGCAAGGACGAGGTCCATATCAATATTGGAAACTGCTTGGATCAATGATCTCTAGAGTTAGTCAAGATTAGGGTTATGCTTTGAGCAGGCCTCTTCTTCCAAATATTTCCATATTTTATAATCCAACGGATTTAAGTTTGTTGTTGTTATTGAGCATTTTATGAGAGAGAGGTTATTATATATTATATCATTTGATGGAGCGATAAACAAATATTTTGGTTGTATTCAATATCAGCGCATAACAGTACCGATGCAACACCAACAACTCGGTCTTCTTTAAGCATTAACTTCACATTTAAAAACAAATAAAATTCAAACTTGTGCACATTATTATTTTTAAAAAACATTCAACAACAATTCATTAAATACTTATATGAGCAGCATTCACAATACAAAAGTTTTCCTTATGTGACGAAACATATAACTTGTTGCTCCAGCGTTGATATGTACATGCCTAGATGTACATATCGACGCTGGAGCTATGGATAAACATGAACAACGACATTGTTCTAGTCAATGGAAATGCAGATAACAACAAGTCTTGAGCTGCACTCAAAAAAATTCATGTAAGTATTCTGAGAGTGTGAAGGCTAACATAAAGAAAATATATTTCATGATATATTTCATATCGGATGATTTTTATTGCGAACGCACATTTGTATTTATGCATATTACTGTTATATTTATGCTCCATTATGCATAAGGGTGTTTCTTTGGTTTCTATTCTGGGACCCTTTTTGTTCTAACTTTAGTCGAAAGATAAAAATTTCTAAATATATTTATCAAAAATAATTTTGTATTAGTTTTATCCGCGAATAATAAATTATTCAAAAATAATAGAAGAAAGTGCTTTAGTAGAGATTTTGTTTAGCAAATTTCGACTAAATTGCAGCTGAGTTTTGTAACAGTTTAATTAAAAAGTTGCGAACCACCCATACAATCATGTCCACCTGAATAGCTGCCAATCCGCCATCATTAACTAAAGAAATATAACATAATATTGTTCAATGCTGGTTTTAAGAAGTTAAAAAAGTATGACTAGTTAGCTAAAACAGTTTTTTTTTACATTCTACATTGTTTTAATCTCAACTTTCTATTTTGGTTTTGGATAGAAGCTGCAAGTGCACCAGGTTCTAAATTTGCATATCTCTAAACTTTCCTAGTCAGCCAACATGTATTTCCAACAATGTGCAACTTTACCGTCAGTTTTATTTTTTACATTGAATAAATTTACAGTGCAACATAAATGTTGTTACATTTTATCGGCGCATTCTATTTGCTGTATTGCGACTTGCGACGAAGATATGGTATACATGCGGTGTAAGTTGTAAAATAAAATTTATTCATGTATATTTATTAGTATGCTTTTTTCTTAGTAGAATAAACTCTTGTTTATTGTCAATCTGCATTTCGATTTAAGCAAATGTACACAATTTGCTTTTAAAAAAATATACGAGGATCATGAATTATTATATTTTCTATAGAAGGAAATTTTTTATGTAAGGTAATATTAGGTTTTACCTCATATAATTATTTATGGTAATAGTCATCTAAAGGAAACCAAAAAAATCAAGGTATATTAATCTTTTATGTTAAAAATGCTATTCAAAACAAAAACATTATAACCAAAAAATCCTATGCATTCTATTACTTTTTTCCTACTCCCAGGCATACGAGCAATCAATTTATCGATTGTATCTTATGAAATATTGCTTCGGCATTCTCGTAAAGCTCCCCACATGTCCTAGCGAGGAGGGACAACAACCGCGCACAATTCTATCAAGCTCTTCCCACAAAGGCTCAATCGGGTCACACCGTGTCATTCAATATCTTTTGTTTCTTTGTATATGTGCATAATTTTGAACCATACTTTAGGTCATCTTATTGAAAAAAAATCCATTTTTAATAATTCTTAAACCAGATGGACGACATTTTGCCGTAGTATACGTTTATAATGCTCATTTTACGTGATTCTATCGCTTATTTGTTCCATGTCCCGAAAAGCATTCCCTAGACTACAATGGATTCACTACAATGCTTGATTGTTGGTACCACGCAGTCTGGCATCATTTCTTCCTCGGCACTACGTCGAACAGACATTCGTCGTTTTGAACTAAATATTTCAAATTTGGATTCATCTGTCCTAAAGAACTTTTGAAGGTCTTCTTCAGTCCAGTCTTGATAAGCGAGTGCCTATTGCATCCGTTTCTTTTTGTGGCCTTAGTAGTAGTTTTCGAACGGCGACGCGAACATGTGACTTAGCATCTCTATGTCATCTTCTTGCTTTTATCAATAACACAGGTTTGGATCGGGAGTTGTTCAGTTCTGCACGAATTTCTGGTGTGGTGGCATAAGCGTCTATTCCGCTTGGTGCTAACAACGACGAATATATCCTCACCAGAATTGGAAACTCAGCTTTCCTGATCGCAAATAATCTTGATTACTACCAGTCTCTTTGTATCGGGTTATTATGTCATGAACACAAGTCTTTGACAACTTAAGTTGAGAGGCAATTGCACATTCATATTTGCCTTTATTATATAAAATAACTATGGCAGGAAAAAAATACACTGCTAATTTCGCGCATTTTTTCCATTTTAAGATGTCTTCATTGTGAAAACGATGACCTCTGTCTAACACAGGTAGAAAAGGATTAACTCCATGAAAAGTCATGTACTAAATACGTTTTAGGAAGGTACATAAATTAATTCTGAATTTAGATTAACGTAAAACAAAACCAAAAAAATTAGTGATGTTTAAGTCATAAAAATATTAGAATGACGCCAAGGACTAGGTCCTTGGACGGCTCTCATTAATGACATTAATGACAAGAACATTAGACCTATACAAGATAATAACTGAATGAATGACACTTAGATATTCTTTGATAACAAAAGAAAAGACATGTTTGCAAATAAGCTTTTGACCATATGTAATAAATACTTGAAATATTTTGTTAGTTATAAAGCTTACTACTAGTGGTCTGAAACTGTCATCCGGTAGTGTGAATTAATATAAAGCTATACATAATTATATGATATATTGAGCACAAGCTTTCTACAGTCTTCAGGACATATTGTGTTCCATTCATGTCGCAGGCGGCGTTTTACCTCTTCTTTAGTGTGCACCCGACTTGGGCTTTAATTATTTTGTAAGTTCATACGGCCCTTAAATATGAATATTTCGCCAACTTCAGAGTTTGTCATACAGCCCCAAACTATTATGCTACCTCCGCCGTGTTTTACAATATAGAGTCCACACACTTCAGATTAAATTCTTTGCCTACTCGGCGATGCACAAAAGTCATAAAGGACGTGCCAAAAACCTGAGAGACAAAAAATGTAGAGGTTTAGTCAATTTAAAATATTTTAAGCAACGTTTTTTATTCATTTTGAAGGCATTTTACTTATTGGCTGTTGGACATTTATGTAGAGTTAATAACCTCAAAATGTGATTCGTCTGACCACACAATATTTGATCAATCTTCTTTGGTGTATCTTTAATATTTTAGGGCACATTCATACCGAGCCTTTTTGTTGTTATAGGAGAACCAGGGTTTTATCCTAGAAACCGAATAGTTAATCATTAAACAACATACTTTGTATTTGTTTCTCATTTTGTACACTTGCAAAATTGATAGGGTGTGCAATACCTTTAGCCAACGCTGCATAATTTAGCTTTTAATTTATGTATACACTGCCTACTAATTATACATTATATAACTATATACAAGGTGTTGAACCATTATTCACGTTTCTTAAATAATACTTTGTTTAGTTGAGTCCGTGACGACATGCGGTCGCATCTTATGGTGATTATGTAAGCATATGGAAGAAGTTATGCATCTACAGAACAGTAGGACGTCTACTGCATGACAAAGTAACTAATAAATCATAATTAGCAAACATACTTCTAGCATATTTAGGCATACGGCTACGGTGGACGATGATAAAATAATATGGTTTAATTCGGGAAGGCAAAGTTTGAGTATACAAAATGAATTTTCTACTGTATAGCTTCGAATTTACGTGCTGTGCAAGGCAACTTAATTACATAAAAGTTTGAGTACACTTCGCTTACACCGTTTCCGCTTTAATGTACGCCCCGACACTGCCTTTAAATTTGGTTACGAATAAAAAATTGATATATGTAACTGTCATAACAACTTTAGTGATGAAGATTTATAAACAAAACTGTACTAATACTATTGACAATAATGTTACAAAATTCTATTTAATTTTGATAACAAATTTTTAAACATACCTACCTACGTAGATCATTAAGGATTATGATTATAAAGGATGATATTACTTACTTAATGTAAAATTTATTTAGAGATTTAATATAAAAATGATTCAAGGATACCTTTCTATAATGGCAACCTTCATAACCAAACAAAACAACTTTCAAGTGATTCGTTTTCTTTTGATTACTTTTTGATAAATTTAGGTAACTTTATTGGGAAATTCCAAAACAATAAAACAAATTAAGTTCTCAAATCAAATTTTAACTCCCAGATGGAACAAGACAAGTTATTGGACATTGTTGTTATAGTTTGACTTATTTTTACCTTTATCGGTTCTACGAAACATAAGCTTTGTTTAAATATCAGCGTCATGACAAATGTACCTAAAAATAAATAAAAATTATTATTGATTTTTAGGTAGGGTGAGTCTTTTATAAGAAATAATTCTAAGTTATATAATTTAGTCCAATATACCTTTTCCTTACAGTTTATCATAAATAAATAAACGAAAATAGAAAATAGATTATGGGCTGATCACCCGATTGCCTAAAAAGTAAATGATCGTCGGATGGGCATGTAAATAATCAGTACTGGCTACTTGTCGACACCGTCTAGCAGTGGCTTGGGGGAGTCGTTACTAAGAATTCACTTTCATTTTTGAGTTGTGCTATCGTTCGAGTCAGACATCTCTGATCTAAAAAACATATACTATCGAAAGCCCGCTCTAGTATGCATTATCCGTGTCCGGTAAAACTCGTTGCTCGGGCGACATATTTTGTGCTTGCTGGCTTGTCTTTCGAGTCGTGAGCGAAGTTCCATTGAAAACAGAAGATTTTTTGAAGCCTCAAGAAAGACAGAGACCTTGTCCGAGTTGTTGGTTGTCTTTACACGCCTGGGTGGACTCTGTTTTAGTGTCAGTGAAGGGTATTATGTATGTAAATACATTATTCTTTTGTATATAAACACACACACCTCTCGTCATCTACGGCGGTTAAGTGTTTTCTACTATGTCATTTAAACTCACTTGGTGGCGGCTAGGTACTCTAGCGCCTAAAAGCGCAGGCTTATAGGTTTTCTACTAGGCACTCACCCTCCCGCCACTAGATAAGGTGGCTTATCCTTATTTCACTCACCTCTGGCGGAGCCCTCAGCTCCAATGGCGGATGAAATCACACCCGAAGTCAAGAGATGTTTCGGTCATTCACTGAAATGGAATGCCCGGATTTGAAAGACGCTGTGGGTAAAAGCACGCACAGCGTCTTTCAAATCCGGGCATTCCATTAGGGTAGATACGGGATACCACCTAAAACCTTGCCCCCTTCCGGAGAACAGGAAGCTTAGATTGGTCATTCAGGTAGTCCCGATGTTGACAATGCTAGAACCGACATCCATACCCGGTGATCAACGTTCGTTATATCCACCGCCCAGTGTCGGATTCCACTTGATTGATGATGAAGGAGCTGGACCTTACCCCTGAGAGCAAGGCCATCTTTAACATTAAAACGAATTGCCGACTCTCAGGTAAAAACATTAAACAACCGCGCCACAACGGAATCATCACGCAGTGCCATAACTGCCAACTTCATGGAAATTGTTATGCTCGCTCTAGAATTGTCAAATACCCTGGGGACTGTGGAACTACGGAGTGCCCAAGAGCCAAGAACGTGCCGGAACCGCCAGTCTGCAAGGGCCAGCATTACCGACGATCTTGCCCTCACTTTCAGTCTGCTGATTAAAATCTGCTCCGCATCCGTCCTCCAGGAACGGTTGGGAGCCCTTCTAGAACATATGTCGCTCATTTACGCCATATGGCAACAAGGCCAAATAACATAGCCAAATACCATGAGGGAAGCCTCACAACAATTTATATACACAAGTAGGTTTAACGTACATCACATGTAGGTCTTACTCGCCCTGAGCAGCGAATCCACATCACGAACATTAAGTAAACCAGCGTCCTGAGGTGGTTCTCACCACCTCAATACCGAATATCATACCGTATCCCGACGTCCCTTAGGCGATACGTCCAGTGTTTTTCGCAAACAAATCACGCATGCCCTCATGCGTGACCCTGCTGACGTAGGGTACACAATTCATAGAAACGAGAATTCCTACGTACAGTACCCGAAGAAGCTTACATACTCATTAATTCTGTCATATATAAGGTAAATATACGTCTGTGTACAAGTTAAGTTAAAAATCGTCTATTAAAATGATTGAATTCTAAACTAATTTTTAGTCTATACCACCTTAACTTTTTAAAGATGTGCGAGGATTTATGGTGCTAAAAATTACAATGGCGACAAAGGAATCTTATGTACATATATTAATCAAAGGAACATACATTTAAGTGAAGACAAATTGAAAGCCTTCAAGCATAAACACAGAATGCTACTAAGCTTTTCTTGCTGTTTAAGATTCACGCACCTGGAAAATTGCATCTTGTCTTGTTTTGAGAGTGTTTTAAAACTTCTTGTAGTGCATTTTATTTACATAGCGCTATTTAGTATTACTTGTTTTAAAAAATATAAATATAATTACGAAAAAAAATATGTAATACTATATCTGTATGAACGTATATATTGAAGTTAAATATGTATTTCCTATTTATTTAAACTCGTATAATTTTTTCATTTAAATTCATTACACAATAATTCATTTCAACATCATATAAAGTTTATCCTTTTATTTTTTTCCCTATATTTTTTTTTAAGTTTTGGCAAAACGGATTTTGATTAGATACAGAATTACTAGAACCTACGTTTAAGAAAGTTAGCCAATCACCTACGCGGGGTAATGTATGTCTAGGGTAATATAATAAAGTAACAATAATTTAATTTCCTTGGAAAAAATATAAGTCAAAATGTTACTATACGATTTATTGTGACTCCTTCTTGAATATTTTATTTACTACATACGAAGGTCATTCAAAATTTAAAATGTAATCGATACCGAGGCACCGAGGTTTGAGCCCAGGGTGCGTGGATATTTAAATTATTTAAAAAAGCGTTAAATTTGTTTTTCAATCCTATTTGTCTTTATTTTTATATTATGTTTATAAACTGTTATTTTGACTGACTGACGTGTGGTCACATGTAGAAAATTCTAACCATTATATGCTGACTATTTTTAAGGATTTAAATTAAATTATGTGTCAATAGCCGAAAACGATTGCTTCCAAAAGTTATTTTTGCAAATAAAAGGATAGAATAAATAATTATTGAAATCAGTGGCGGTACTACCATACAAACTCAAAAGCCCGGCTTGTCTTACTAAGGACTAAAATTTATAAATCTTAATTAGCACATGATTTCCGAATAATTTATTATTAAATTTCAGCGTTGCGGACGTTATGTGCTAATTAAGATTTATAAATTTTACTCCTTAGTAGAGCAAGCCGGGCTTTTGGGCTTGTATGGTAGTGCCACCACTGATTGAAATATATATGTTACACTATTTCCACTACATCTAATAAGAGCGGAAAAATAAACCGCTGACTGGATTAGCAAAGTTGGAAGCCCTCCCTACTTTATAAGATATTGTTTCTGAATTCGTTTCTAAGTTTTTGTTTTTCATACTTCTAGTTACTATTTAGAATCTCATAAGTCTGAATATCGCTAATCTAGATCATCCCCGTATAAATTAAACGTCATCCAGAATAGATTACATTTAATTATCATTACTAAACAAGTTAGGTGACATCTACGACGATCCTTCTTAGGTATCTTATCACACTGCCTTTTTCATTTTTCATCTTATTTTTTAATTTTAATAAAACATACTAGGTATATTTGGGTCACCATTGCAAAACAGAATTGCCTTAAAACCTGAAGATTTTTTATATTTACGCGACCGTGAAGGTGTAAGAAGTGAAACGTCGCCGTTGGAAGTTTAAATGCAAAGTAAAAGGTAATTGTTTCATTTTATGAAACACTGAAATTATTTATTAGCCTGCCTGTGATAATATTCTGTGGTATAGATAGTGGAGTATTATATACTTCTGTCAAGCAGTAATGTAGAAACACTACTGTGTTCTGGTTTGAAGGATAATGTTAGTGATTAAATAGAGATATTAGATTTTAAGTCTCTAATTGTTGAGCGCAGTGCAGACTGATATATAATGTAGTGGTACCACCCCAAGTGCACTTCAAGAGTCACTTAGACAATGATTAATTGCCAATACGGTTACAGTAAACGCAAGGAAAAAAGAAGCTTAATAGAGCCGCATAGGCTAAAAGCATCAACGTTAGTCCTCATTAGTCATAAGCAATGAAAATATTCAACTATAAAGACCTAATATAGAACTCCGTTGGCTTACTAGATTTAGCGTAAAATATAATGACGAAATCTAAGGGTATTGATTTATTTACTATGCGATTACAATTCATTTGTGTTTTTACAAGTCGGTTTAAACAGAATCTTGGGTCCGCAAACACTTTTAATTTCAAGGGTTTCAAAAAATACTGTTAATATTACAGATATAATATATGAGATAACGGTTTAACGGATTATCGTAATCCATTTTTTTACACCGATTTTGACAATATTAATGTATTTAAATTTGGACAAACCTGTTTTACTGTAATGTTGTTATTATTATTATTTTTTTAATTTTCTTTACTAAATTATTAATGAAATTGTTTTATATTAAAATTTAAGTGCTCATTTAGAAAGATCGTTATAGAGATATATATCATTTTCGATAAACTATATGCAATAGCCACCTGCTCATATATACTCGTATTATTAGTTAAACATTTTTATGTCACAATGATTCCCTGAAGTACATTCAAATTTACACACACAGATAAAATAAATTAATTATTAATAACATTTCGTTCGATATATAAAGAAGATTTGTCAGTTATATATATGTTTATAACTATACTTTAGACTTTAAATAATTCGCATTCTGAGAATGCGAAATATTTAAAATCTACTTTAGTGGAGTCTTGTATACAGTCTGAAATGTCTTTTTAAGAAAACTTTCGTCTTGGGCGCTGTCCAAGTCCTTGTAAAGGATTTCGCGCTAAGCCTGGTTCATTCAGTTAGCCGTATATGTATAATTGTTCTCTCCGTATATAATTACTGTCCTCTTTAGTATATAATTCTGTAGTAACACAGATAATGGGATCATTTAATATTTATAACATTTAAAGTAACAACATTTGTATAGAAACAAAATTATTATTGTTAATGACATAAACGCATAATTATTTTCATTCAAGTAATATAGCTTAAAGCTAGTAAGTACAGAGCAAACAAATTGAATAACTACAAAAATCTGACAATAATCGGCGTTTTATAAATCAGAAGTGGTGGATTCTAATCCCGAGATAAATGATAACTTTATATTTTTATTTCCAAGGCCTTCCTTGGTAGGTCACTGATCACTGACCCAAAAGTTTTCCAAACAATATGATTGATGTGCTTATTGACCGTTTTTACAAACCGTCGGCCCTGAAAACTAGGACATGCGACCTACGGCATCATGAAATACCTGTGGTTCAGCGATTGATTTTATGTCACAGCCACAGACTTAATCTCACTCTCCCAAATCTTTAGGTGAGAATTCCTGTATAATTAGCAGCGAAAGACTACTGTAAATTAATATGATTTAAGAAAATAATTTCAGAGGTTGCATAAACGCGGTTATGAGCGATAAGTGGCACTTAGTGAGCACTGCGGGAGGTTTTTTTTTATAGAGTAGCCTGACGAAAGAGTAAGCGGCTCACCTTATGGTAAGTGATCACCGTCGCTCATGGGCATTTGCAAAATAATTAAATTTGCTTCTTAATCTTAATCTTAATCTTGACTGACGTTGATGCTTTTAGACTATGCGTCTCTATAAAGCTACATCGGATCT
>DWHO01003638.1:0-11807 GCA_018247575.1 Eurytides lysithous rurik | reverse complement strand
AGGTAGGAGGGGATGAGCAATAATTATTAATTAGCGGACCGAGGGCGGTTGCTTCAAATTGTCTTTTTCTCGCTGTCAAAATATTTGACTACTTTGTTTGGGTCATTAGAGTGGAAACGTCGTTAGCAATTTTCGGCTTAGCCGGCGTTGATTTCCCTAAAGTTCGTTGTTTCGATCGTTCCGTTGTTTTTACGGTTAATTTATCTTTTGCATTATGAGTACCAATTAAGAAATATTAAAAAAAACATTAAAGACTCATCAATGAAGAGATTTAAATACGCGTCACTCAAGAGTGATTTGAAACGACATTTTAATTCACCTATCATGATATTTTTATGCGTCGGATGGGCATGTAAAAAGTCGGTCACTGCTTCTTGTTGACGTCATCTAACGGCTTAGAGGAGTCGCCTCTGCGTCTGATCTCTCTCTAGTTGTGTTAGGTTTACGGATGGGATGGCCTATTGAGCAATGAGAATGAATAAAAAGTGAGTGTACTTTTTCTTTACAAACGCTCTTGCACTCTAAAATGTCACAGTTGTCTGCAGTTAGCTGATTTCTTGTAGATTGGCCGCCGTAGACGATATCGATCGGAAGGAAATTATTATTATTATTATTATAATGATATTCTTGAATCGGTTAGTTATTAGTAAAATAAAAATTACGGTTAGCGGTTACTTTAACATAAACTTTTTAGTCGTAGATAATTTTACTGACTTCACTTTGAGAATCACCGATAATCATTTCACTGTAACCAATTATTATCACAAAACTATTACAAAATCTCTTTAATAGCCCTCAACATCTTTATGTTTATTAAAAAAAATTTACATTTCAATTTGCATTATAAAATGCAATATTTCTCCCTTTGTCTTTCAAGCGAAGTTTAAACTTTCTCACACAATTTTCGTATAAAGTCTGATTGGGCTGATTTGAATTTGCAATTGATTTGGCTCTCGGTATTACCAACAAAAGGAGTGCGAATATGATATCCAAATTTACCCATCGGTGTAAAACAACCAAGTGAAATACAAAAGAAAAGGAAAATGAAAATAAAAACGAATTAATGCGAACTTTTGAGTAGTATATATATATGATGTAAATATACTATTCAAAATAAAATTTAGGCCATATACTTAAATACACAGTATTAACACTTTAATGCAATTTATTTCATGGAATATTATATTTAATTAAAAAAAAACTAACAGTGTTGATTCCATTTTGTTTTCTCAATTCTTTGGTGTGTAGTATTGGTGACCCAACCGCTCCCACAATAACAAAAAAAAAAGAATTGAAAATTTTCTGCAAATTCTTAGGTTTTTTCCCCCTTGGAATTGTTTTAGCGTTGTTATTCTGAGAAAAATTAAATCAAATTGTTGAGTCTCTTGTCAATTGATCTTGTAATAATAATTCTTTATATTGAGGTTAAATGTTAAGTTTGCTTTGAGTAATCTGTTGTTCAAATCGGTTAAGTGAGAGAATCGATTTTGTTACACACTTCGACATTGAGAAATCTATGAGAAATAAAAATTTAAAAGTTGTTTAAAAATCCGCTGACTTTAAAGCAAGTAGTATGAAAAATGTTATGTAGCTTTTTGGTTAAAAACAAAGAAATATGTGTTTTAAACATGTTATGAACAAATAAGTTACAACAAGGAGGTATAACAAAGTTTGTTTGAAAAACCACTGATTTTGAAGCCAGCACTATAAGAATTTGTGAGTATTTAACTTTCTGGTTAAAATTCAAGTTAAGGCCTTGCAAAGTTGTGTTAATGTTGTGCAAACATAAACATAGACTGTATTAACTCATATCAAGATTATCCGTGCTAAGGAATAGTCCTAACCATAAGTCTCCTTAGCAGCCTGGGGAAACTTTATGAGCGGGTTATCCTTAAACGCCTTAAAGACCACGTCTTTTCCCACAACCTCATCCCGAACGAGCAATTCGGTTTCAGACCGAACCACTCGTGCCCTGTTGAGGTAAGTAAATAAATAAATAAACAAACAATCTGAATCATGAATGAAATCCAACAGAATCAATGTCACATTGAAATGAACAAAATGAATTATCAATAAGCATTAACTGTTAAGACAATAAATGATTGTCTTTAAAACATTTCGTTGCTAATAAAAAAATATATTTTCAATGCGCGTCGTTAAAAAGTGTCAAAATTTCATTCACTCCGAACATTTAAACAGATACATTTACTCACAGTGCAAATTAACATATTTCGTTATACACAATACTCGTATATATAAA
Organism: Eurytides lysithous rurik; assembly: GCA_018247575.1. NCBI lineage: Eukaryota > Metazoa > Arthropoda > Insecta > Lepidoptera > Papilionidae > Eurytides > Eurytides lysithous. The sequence continues at coordinate 9,547 of DWHO01003638.1, read as the reverse complement.
CATTTGACTTAATATGGAAGGGAATTTTTCAAAACCTCGACTACATAATTTGTGTGAGAAATCATTAAATAGCATATTGTTCGCCTAGGCAGTATCTTTTTATAGTTTATCTGACGTGCCACACGAAAGGCTAGATTTCAGAAAATGTTAAGCATTGATGGATAAACTTTTTTGTTGTTGTAGGCATTTTATTAAACTCAAAGGTTAAAAGTTATACCAGAAATGTCTTCCATTAAAATACTTTATCCATTTATTTTTTATTTTGTATACTGTTACCAAATTATTTTAAGTTAGTTAAACACTAAGTTAGTATAATTTTCATAATTATTATGGAATAATTTGTTATATAATTTGTTATATATTCATCAAGTTTCACAGTTACAGATACATATAAATATAACTGTAACTGTTGAATTTAAAAAAAAAATCTTTATCCTCCGTTATTATTTTTATACTTCAGTTTCGTTTCGTATCGATACAAATGTTTTTAGGACTGCGACATCAACATTACTCATGTGAGCGCAATCGGTTGTAAAAGTGGTAAAAAGATTTTTTCTTAACGTGTTTATTTATAGATGAACGTTATATAATTGTTTCCGTGCGTGATATCAGTCCTTGTAAATATTTTATGATAATCAAATAGAGATAAAAAAAGATGACATGAAAAAAAAGGAAAATCCTACCCCCTTAATCGCTAATTATCCTCAAATATATGTAAACTGATCTTATGATCACCAAAAATAAAGATTAAAAATCGAACATACGAAAAAAGATAAGATTAAACACAAGATTAAAATCGAAATCGCAAACAGACCCGTGTGTTTTCAGTTTAATTAAGACCTTATCTTACATCTTATGTGATCATTTGAAAACTTGCTTTAACCAATCCAGTAGTGGTTGGAGGCAATTTAACAATTTATCGAGAAAACAGTCTGAGTTATAAGTATGGTAAACTTCGGAAAATAACGAGCGATACGATCTAAACAAGGAGACGAAAATACGCCTGCATCTAGATGGACTAAAACTGAGGAAGATCAAGAATAAAAAAGGTTAATAATATTTAAAATATATCAATTCCTCGTGAAATCCTTAAGTTTTACGTTCACTTAATTTACAGTAAATAAGACATGTTGAAACAAAATTAAGATATAGTCTTCTCTATCACTTTAACTTCCTTTACCTCCCCGAGGAACCCCTATTTGGTCAAAGGGAACGACCGGCGTGCGCCAATTCCGCCTGTTCTTTCGTTCTGCAATCACTCTTCCGCTTTTCTTCACTTTTTCTATTCATTCAAAAGACCAGATCAAGAAACACTTCAACTATATATCAAATGCTATTGGCACTAGTTTATTAAAAAATATACAGTGGATAAAAATATACAATATCAACAATTTTCGATTTCAAACTAATATTGAACATCCAAATAATACAGTAACGAAATAAATTACACGAAAAAGCTTTCCGTGTGCAATTTAATTTAACAATATTCATATGCATAATAGGCTGGCGTTATATTTTGTAATAAAAAAAATATAAGCTAATATTTTCTTTTCATAAAACTTTATGTAAAGTTTGATTGACAAAGAAATTAAGCAAAAGTTTTAATTAATATTAACTTAAAGCAATAAACTGCACAAAATTTTTGTCTTCTACGATTTTTTTCGATCGAGGCGTATCAAATGAAACATTTGCATTTCTTTTGCTAAGAATCCTATTGTCAATGTACCGGTTAAAAAAAATACAAATTATCGATTTTTATATTATCGAATTCCCGCCTTCCCACAAGCCCCCTAAGGCCTAAATTTCGAGCGCGCGCACACGGGGTACCCAGCGAAAGTGAATGCCTTCGCCCCACCTCGCGGCATATGGGGTGGGCTAGAATATATATAAACACAATTCCAAGGTAATGTTATAGAGTGAAAACAGTTCCGGCGTAGCAGCTACTGGAACGGCCGTTCCCCGCCCAACCATGCGAGGGTTCTGGAGCCATGTGGTCAGTGTTCAAAGCAAAAGTTTTCAAATCGCACAGGTTTCGCGCCCAATCGTGTTAGGCCTCCTTGGCGATCGGCAAAGGCGATCTATGATAGGGCCAAACGGTTTAGTCGACTGTTTTTTCTTAAATTTGCGCGTGATTTTGACATTTTTCCCTTTTTTCACACCAACGGTAACGTTGCCATATTTTTTTTTCAATCGTCGGCTAAACATTAAGGTAAGGGCGTTTCGCGGTAAACATTTTTTATTTCCTTTTAGCTTTCAGTGTTTACCATTCAGCAAGATTATGGTTGTGTTCTTTTGATGCGTACCGAGTGGCGAAGTTAAATATTGACATCGCACCATTCGAGTAACTGTCCGCTGTTTACACGGCAGGCAATTACGCACGGACGCGTCAACTGTCAAACATTGCTTTTATACGCGTCAACGCGCAAAACGGTCTATTCTAGGCGCCTCCTATGTCTTTGAGTGTAAATCGAACTAATTACCTTTGTTGTTTTTGAACGTCACTCGAACTAATTCGTATATCACAAGTCGCTACGAATTGCCATTGTTAAATTGTAACAAATAGTATTTACTTGTTACAATTTAACAATGGCCTACGCGTTTTGTTCACACCAAATACGTTAAAAGCTTCTTAGTAATAAATTCAATATGTTCCATCGATAATGTTTTGCCCATTAACCATAATTATCAGCCTTAATTATTTTCGTTTTAATCTAGCGTTAAAATACCCAGTTAAACACACATTTGGCTTAAATTGATTTTGTATTTACATATAATTTTGTCGAACAAAATGAAATGCACTTTATATTATCATACAAATTTTATTAAATAGCGAATAATTTGACGGCGGTCAGTTTCTTTATTCCTAATATTTATAATATAAAAGGCTCTTTATGTGTGAGATAAATTTACTAATAACTATAAATTCTAACGGATTTCAGACAGATTCGATTAAAATTTGTTGCAACCATCAAGTAGAAGGCGGGCAAACGAGATACTATTTGTCTACAACGATTGATAGAAAGGTAAAAAACGTCTCGTACGCGACAATGTCTAATGAAGAGTCGGAGCCCATTGTTTCTTCTCGTGGTACATAGGTTTTTCTCCATTGTTGCTATAAGACCGTTAATCAAATAACGTTTGAACGTAGATCCGGGGGAGAGGGGGGAGGGGAGAGAACTTTCGCTTCGGACGGCGTTAATAGTAAGAAGATGTAATTGGTGAGTGAGTTCATGCGGCGGTCGAGAGTCGGTTTTGCTATACGTCTACAAATGTTACTGTAATTAAAGTCACGGCGCTGCATTACTTGTGCGTAACTATCTTTATATAGCACTCCGACATGGTAACTTTGCGCGGGATGAAGGCGTGTGTTTACTTTGATGAGATGAGTGGCTAGTGTAATCTCGCGTCTCCGGTGCGGTTATTTGTGTTTGATATGTTCGAAACTTAGGCCCGTTTTAGTTTCAAACAACCGATGCTAAGTTTTCCAGGATTTAATTAGCCAATTGGTTCGAAATGAATATATGTTTTCTCCCTTGGTCGGCGTGCGTTCCTTAAAATTAAACTTTAACGGTCAAAATTGACCTTTTGTGTAGTAAACGAACCAAAGCCGGTGTCGGTACATCTATTACATGAAAAGTCTTCCCGCGGTTTTGCTTGTTGTATTATCTCATTTTTGTTCCTAATTTCTCGAAGTCAATATAGCCATTGTCATGTCATAGCCGTTCAATACAAGAGCTGTATTAAAATTCCGATTTCCTGCTTCTTCTGAGTGCGCTTAGTGCTTGAAAGGACTAACGAAAAGAACAACGACTAATAAACTTACCTATTTTTTTTTTTACTCAAAAATGGCATATTCAATTTTAATAGTAATTAAAGATAATAAAAGATTGGAGAAAGCTAACGTAGGTTCATTTCTTAGGCACCGTTGCGGCGTCGAGATAATTTAATTGGCGATAAACTATGTGCGTGACGACGTATAACAATGGCGGGTAACACTAACGCCTATGACGCAACAGGGTCATCTTTAGAAAAGTAACCGCGCAACGCAAGTGCACCGCACTGGAGGACGATCGGTATTACACAACACACCTCACGTCCGGAGTTCACATTGCGCGATCTCGTTTTGGCAACAGTCATAATTATACGTAATGGATGCGTAGGTGGCGGAGCGTTGGCTTAATTCGGCCGCGAATGTCCGTCGTTACGTAACCTGTCCGATATACGCTTTGAGAATTGAACGTTTACGAGGCCGGCGGTGTTCCGAATTCGAAAAGGAGCCTCCTTATATATTACCCGTGATTTCTTTTTCTTTTTTGCGTTTGCGATCGTCTCTTATTTATATGGCCAGTTGAATTTCGAAGTTTCATCCGCCGGCTCAACCGAACGGTTTTTTTAAACTCAATATCAGTCAAACGGCATTTGTTACCACAATTCTCTAGAGATGTTGTCACTTCAGGGATAATGTTACACGGAACAGGTTGTTCGTAAAACGAATGTTCAAATATAAAACGGATTACGTCACAATAAACAAATTCTTTGTAACGGTTTATGACGGACAATGTCCTATTGGGTTTTATGTTGGAATTATGCAACAGATAGTTGTGAAACCGGCACCGTTATTAGTGACACGTCGAATTATATTTATCGTCGGTCGTCGATAATTCGCGATCGTTGCCCGTTGCGATGGCTTTTAGCCTGTACCGTATCGTGTTATCACCATGTGCGAAACACGCTAATGGAACAGATGTACTTTCGCGGGCCGTTTTCACCTCTGTTTACATTTGCACAAAACATTTGCGGATTTGTCTCTTCGTGGCGCCCCGAAACCGGTTTTCGCAAGAAACAATTTGATTTTCGAAATAATATGTTAACACGACATATTAAGTTTGCTTTCGTTTCCCTCTTTTTAAATATAAAAATATCCAAACGTGTTGAACTTAGTTTGTCAATAAGCATTTAACTCCACGCTTTGAGCGTAATTTCCTATTTAATTTAGTATACGCACACAAATGAGCGAAGCTAGCAAGCGATGGGAAAATAAAAAACTACGCTAGAAACCCTTTGCATCGCTAACAAAAGCCACGGGCAACATTTTTTATTACAAGAAGATAATTAAAACGTCAAGAAAGTTTCTAACTTCATCTGCGCGGCCGCTGGCTATATCCACGTTAGTAATAAGCCTGTCTCTATTTACACGAGAAAGAACTGGTTTCTTCCAGCTAGGGCTGGCGAAACGTCTAATTAAAAAAAACAATTAACAAGATTTTTTTTAACAGCAACACTCTTATATTTCCGTTCACAATTAAATGTAAGAAAACATCTCACAATAGTCACTTGATTAATATTACTTTTTTTTTATGTGATAGCTCATTTTTCGGGCGTTGGCTTTTAATTCAATACCAACAACCAACCTGAGTTCGAATCCCGGTGCCGGCACCACTAAATTTGTCAATTTGTAATTAACAATTTTCAGTTCGTGCTCAACGGTGAAGGAAAACATCACGGGGAATACATATATTTAAGAAACAATAAAAAAAATCAGCAGTGGGGCCGTGTCGGTCTATGCCCTTATATCCCCTGTATAGAGGAGGCCTGTGCCCAGCGGTCGGACATATATAGACTGTTACTTTACTTCTTTTTTATGTAGTAGGCTGACAAACGAGCAAGCGGCTCACCTTATTGTAAGCGATTACCGCCACCGATGGACATTTGCGACATTACAGAACTTGCAAATGCGTGGCTCTAACACCGTACAAACATGCACCGTATGTGTTCCAAGATACGAGTAATCTCGCGCTCATTGTATACTCCCCGCGTGCTAACCGTCGTAGACATTAATCTCTAATATTATGCAACCTTTTTTTGCGATGAGTGTACAGTTCAACGTAATTATTTAACAATTTTTTTTTGGTGAAATTGTCTGTTGTAGATCCGTGTGGCGATCCGCTTGATGACTGACAGCGATATATCCCCGCGCTGTGTTGTATTCACGTATTATTTAATATAATAATCGCACTATTGTCTGTCTGTTTATTGTAATGTCAAGGCTTTGCGAACGTGCGTTTTGTCTTACCGGCTCCGCGCCCGTCACGCTTGCGACTGTCCGTTTGATTGAAAACAAATGGTGTTAAATATATTTTTGCTTGTTGCAGATTACCCTTGCGGTAATTCAAACTGCTCTAGTCACTGGAAAGCCGTTGATACCTCAACAACAACAGGCACAGCAACAAGTCGAGCCTAAAGCAGAGGCGACAGCTGTTGCGCAAAAGCGCATCGGCTATGACTATCCCGCGCCCGACCACGACCTTGTCAATCCCTACCAAGATCACGACGACCTCCAGCTTCACGGTGACCATCATGAGGTGATCGAGCATCACGATGAACATGAATACCACGGTGACGACCATCACGACGACCACGATCTGCACGACCACCACGATCACCATGACGAACACCATATAGAGGAGCACCACGAGGAACACCACGACCACCATGATCATGACGACCACCACGATCATCACGATCACCACGATCCCGGTTATTGGAAAAAGAAACTCATTTGGAAGCCAGGATGGAAAAAAATCTGGAACAAGTCTAAGAAACAAATATGGAAGCCGTCTTGGAAGAAAATCTGGAAACCGATATGGGTGCCCACGAAGATTCCTGTGTGGAAAGATATAAAAGTTCCTGACTGGAAAAAGATATACAAGCCCGTCTGGAAGCCAATTAAAGTGCCAGCATGGAAAGAAGTGAAAGTTCCTGATTGGAAAAAAATTCAAGTACCTGTTTATAAGGACATCGTCGTGCCTGGATGGAAGGAAATTCAAGTTCCAGCTTGGAAAAAGATATGGGTGCCTGAGTGGGTCAAAGTTGGCGTTCCTGGAGAGAAATATCTCGGCAAAGACCATGACGGATGGGAGTACACCTCACATGACCTTTGGAAGAAGAAACTGATTTGGAAACCTCTTTGGAAGAAATATTGGAAACCAGCTAAAAAACAGATCTGGATTCCGGATAAAAAATTAGTTTGGAAGGACGAGTGGAAACAAATTTGGAAGACAGAGAAGAAGCAAATCTGGGTGGACGACAAAAAGTTGATATGGAAGGAAGCCTGGCAACAGATTTGGAAGCCCTCGAAGAAGCTGGTCTGGATCCCAGACAAGAAACTCGAATGGAAGGAGGCCTGGAAACAGATATGGGTGCCTGACTGGAAAGACATTTGGGTGCCTGGTGTCAAAAAGATATGGCGCCCAGTTTGGATATCAGAATGGTTCCCGTCGCCCGATCACCACGATCACGTTCACGAGTCCCACGGTTGGGACAGGAGCGATAACAACGCAGCGGCCAGCCAAAAATCAGTAGCCGTGAAAGAGGCTCCTCAGCAACCGAAGCCTCAACAGCCCCAACAATCAACGTGGCAATTCCCAAAATAATTAATACCTGTTACACATTTGGTTTTAGATACATACATATCAGGGACGTTCGCTGAACCAAATCAACAAATCTCCCAACTCAACAATGTAAGAGACAATCACATCGAGTTAATAGGTAATGAATACTTACTAAAAAAGTTGGAAACTATAATAATTTGCAATGCGAACATGTGTGATCCTGCGATGCGATTGTTTCTATGAATACGGAGCATTTGTTAATTTAAATAATTGTTGATTAACGACCCTGTTAATGGTGCACCGATGAAGTTTTATTGGTGTTGTTCCATAGTCGTTCCTTTGGTTTGATACGGGATTTTTGGACTCTCAGCGCGTTCACTGAATAATTTTATTTGAAATATATTTGTTTAGAATTATATTTTAGTGAGACTGTAAAGCGGCCTGACGCTGCCATATTTCGTTAAGTTTCCGTCTCCTCGGCTATCCCGCCCCGTCAAATCTGTTTGGTCTCAACAAACCTCTTTCTTGATGGAAGTTACTTCATTTTTAACGACGGAACCAGGTACGTTGCCAAAGTGTAATTATGAGCTTGAAGTTCCATCGAATTTACTCGTAGTTGTTTCTTGTGCTTCAGTCCGTAGTTTATAATAGTAATTTATGAGATTACTTCATGGGATTCGTTGAGGCACAGCATGTAGTCTGTGTTTGCCGTGAGATCTGTACCCACTGACGTTTAGTGTATTGTTGTTCTGTGCGTGTTGTTGTTGTTGAGTTATATATTTTTAAGTATCATTAAGCATTAGATATAGCTGGACCAATGAAATAAATATAAGTTTTGTTCTATCTCAGTCTTTTTATTACTGCGACGAGTATGGCATTGAACTAATTTACAAAACAGAAGGTCAAAGAAAGATTAAAAATCAATAATCCACGTTAACGTACTTAGGAAAAGGGCTAGAAAGATGATTGTTCTTAAAGAAAATCTTGTTATTGACGGTATGAACTTCATAAAATTTAGTTTAATTCATTCACATTCACAAATGCTGTGAAATCAGTTCACATTAAAAGTTTATTTCGGCTTCTAGATTATTGTAAAATGTTATTATCATAGTCAGTGCGTGGATTTGAGAGGTTTGACTTTTTCATACCATAAATATTTAAACTGACCGTTAGTTTAAACTATTCATCAAAGATCGACTGACGCCGAAGTATATATAGATATTTCAATAGCTTCTTTGATTTGTGGTTCTTTTTTTATCGAGTAGGCGGGCAAACAATTGGATCACCTGATAGTAACAAATAACCTCTGCTCATGGACATTTGCAACGTCATATGTCTTGCAAATACGGTGCCGATCTTTGAGATGGGAATTTGTTGGGAGGAAAAGGTAGAAAGATGCAGGAGAAGGTAAGATGGGTGATGAAGATGGGAGAAGGTAAGGTGGGTGAAGGATCGTGGGAGAGGATGGGCCACCAACTACCTTACTCACCCAATCGGCCCATTTAGCAGCGAGAACAGATGCGTGGCTCTACCGTAAAAATATAATATATCAATTCTCTGGGTGGCCAACGCCCCACGGGACGAAGTAATATCACATAATTAGCAGGAGTGACAGTATTCATTCGTTATATAATATAAGTGTTACAACCCCAGCTGCTTTACTCACAATTCGTTAACGAGATCGTTGTGTGTTAATTATTAGATCGATTAGATATTAGATATCAGTTCCACGGGGGTAAAGGAAGATTAGGGTAAACAAGTAATAAGCGACACGCAAGTTATATAACCTGGTGATAACCGATTACCTAATGATCATGTCGATATTACTTACGAGGCTCCCACCTGACTGCGATACTAAGTCGCACAAAAACAATGGCAAACTATTATCGTAGTTTGATTTCGAATGTTAATTATTTTAAATGATGTACGATATAAAATGTACTGGGAAAAGCGAGTGAATGTCGGGATATTTTATAATGTGTCCACCCCCCTTCGTTTTCCAGAGCCAACTTCCTTTTCCTGTCTCCTCCCCTTCCCTGTGTTTCCATTAAAGACCTGCACCGTATTTGCAAAACGTTCGACGTTGTAAATGTCAATGAGCAGCGATTATTGTTTATTTTTCATCAGGTGAGCCGTTTGCTTGTTTGTCTCCCTGC
>DWHO01003637.1:0-11807 GCA_018247575.1 Eurytides lysithous rurik | reverse complement strand
CTTCTCCCTTTCCCCCTCGATCATCCTCCCTCCCTCTCTTAAAATTTACCCCCTTAAAGACTGACAACGCATTTGCAGGTTCAGTAATGTTGCAAATGTCCATGGGCGGCGGTAATCGTTTGTCAGCCTACTCCATAAAAAAAAATAAAAATCATAAGCATTCCAATTGCCCCATTAACTTATATATGAATCTGTATATAAGTTAATGGGGCAATTGGAATGGTGTCTGACCGTCGTGTAATCGAAAGAAAGTGTGCTGATAACGACACAATACAGGCAGCGTGGCAAAGGAATTACGTGGTTTATAACATCTGGGAGCATAGCATATAAATTGTATAGAATTGTCACAGGTCTTGTTAGATTTAAGAAATAAGTGTAATACTGACTGGCCCGTTGGTGTAGTGGTTGGTGCTCATCACTGCAAAGCCAGAGGTCGTGGGTTAGATTCCCACCAAGTGTGTGTGAGATAGAGAGAGAGAGAGAGAGATGATATCAGTCATCTACTTACCATAGTACAGGCTCTGCCTAGTTTGGTATCAAACCGCATGGTGGTATCCCTTGATATTTATGTATTACTAACTGTTTTCAAAAAAGGAGGGGGTTCTCGACAATTCGACTGTACATTTTTATGTGTGTTATCTCATAACTTTGTACTGGGTGTACCGATTTTGATGATTCTAATTATATTTGAAAGCTGGTGCTTGTCGTGTGGTCCCATATAAATTTAATCGAGATTTGAGGAGAAGTTTTTGAGTTCTCACTAATTATGCGCGTTTTTGTTGTAAATGCTATATCGCAAGGCTTCCTTAAAGGTTAAGGTTTCCTCAGAAATTGTATTCTGATTGCACTTTGTACTGCGAACATGTGCTCAGCTAAGTAAGATTTATATGCAGTCGGTTAATACATTTCATAAAAATTGAAATTGTTTACCAAAAAAAAATTAAAAAGTTAAAGTTTTTAAGGTGACATATACAATGATTTTCGAAGTTACACGCATTAAATATTTTAAGGGACAAAAATGTTGTGCTGCAATAAAAAACGAAACCGTAATACCAATGGGAAATATGAATATCAATGATCTTTTTTACCTGCGACACAGTGACGTAGTTAGGTATTAATAAATGTAGGCCTAAAGTAAAACAGAAACTCCTCGACTTCTCATCGACTAAAACGTATTTACACTATTGTTTCGCTATCGTAATATAAGAGAAACGCGTTGACTCGTACTTAACACCATCTGCGTCGGACGTACTTGAATCGTGAAGCAGAAATTTCGACAATGGGCTTAAAATAATGTACATCGATAAATCCGAGCGGCCTTAAGGCCAAATTTACATTATGATTTACATATTAAATTTGGAGCGTAAGAGTTGAAACTTATTACAATGCAGTACGAGGTTTAATACAATATGTTCTTAATAATTATTTGTGTAATAAATTATATGAAACAAAAAGTAGATTAATATTGATACAGCGAATATATTATGGAATAATAGTTAGTATACGAGTATGTTCATATATTTATCTAATGCTTGGAACGTCTTAATTGTTAGCTAATCATGTTATAATTCTTTAATTCCCTTCGAAATATAAGTAAACCGAATGAACGATTAAAACCAACGACCTCCCGTCTGAACAGCACTGGTTAGATCACTGTATTGCAATATGCAACTTCAGAAATTAAAGCTACTAGATCATTCTGACCTTCATTTTCACTGACACAAGTTTTTTCACGGAGTTCGCCAAGATAAACATTTTTCATTCTTAATCCACGTCTCCTACATTTCTTTTTTTTTTAAACGCTGTCCCTATTGTATGATAGAAATATCTTGTGTGCCCTTATAGGCATTTTACATACATAAAATTTACGCGGGCAAACGCCCAGATCCCAAACAAATATCTGTAGTTAGTACAAATATTTGCTCCGTGTGGGATTCGAACCCACGACCTGCGACGCCGAAGTCAACAGCTTAGCATCTACGCCGAACAGTAAATTTGAGCAATAACTTTTATTATATGATTTTCCATTTCTTTGAGATAAATGATCACCTTTGTTCCATAACCCTGACCCTGTAAGCCACACTTTAATCATCAAAGACTTATTAGGAATTAGAATTATTTTGCAGTGAGGTGTTACCACTGTATTGTCAGATGTTCCACCGTCAAACAGTAGTACCCCTCCAGGGGTACTACTGTTTGACGGTGGACCCCCTCCAGGGTTAGAAGATTGCCATTGCTTGATTAATGGGCATAGGCAGTTCAGTTCTAGATACCGTCCATCACAGAGAATTGTGCGGTTACGAACAAGCGTCTACCATCAACTCATCACATTCACAATTTCACAATCAATCAATTCAATTAAATTCAATATATTTATTTGCTAGATAAGGTTGTTGTTACAGATGGTCACAATAAGAATATATATCACTCTTATCTTAACCCAGGAGGGCATGCAAATTTACTCTAACATCAAGAAATTCAAATAAAAACATAGGATGTCAGTTTAAAATGCAATTGCTCTTAGTTGTCGCAAAAAATTTCATCGATCGTGTAATAACATTTGTCAATTAAGAAATTTTTAAATTCTGTTTTAAATCTTTCGATTTTTGTAATATTCTTTAGCGGAAGCGCTTATAAATTGGTATCGTCATATTTAATACACTTTTCTTTGATAGAGCAGTCTTCGATTTGTGAATACGTAATTTACGTTTCTGCCTTTCACTTTTTAAGTTTTCGTTAAATATTGTTGGATTCGACTTTACAGATCCACCACTTCATAAATGTATAACAATTTTGAGTTTTTGAAGTATGGTTTCCAACTTACAGTAGACGGTATTTTAGTAATCGCCCACGTACACGTTAAATCAACATAAAATTTAAACTAAGTGAAATGAATAATCAACATAACCTTAACGAATTCAGTCAACATAATGATTCCGTTGATACCGTAATTTGAAATCAGCTCTTTCGCCGTCACTAAAATTATAAGGCGCTCGAACGCTTAGTTAAACAGCCCCGATTTGCAATACAAAATTCCAACTCAATATCGCCGCGACCGACGACCGACGATCGCGAAAACGTTCGCTAAGAAACAAATCGGTAACAACCTGCCGGTCGCGATCGTTAAGGCACCCTCAGCGTCCTGGCCTTTTATTGAATGATCAAACAGGATCTTCATTTCAATGTATAATTAAGCGGGCAACTCCACCCCGTACAACGGGCGAGTTGCCTTAACTAAATATTGGGCCGAAAAGTTTCGCGCAATCTGAAAATGAATGCGGCGTATTGTCGAAGGTCACCGAAGGGCGTGGAGCGAGCTAGGAAAAGCTCGGAACGGGCTTATTGGATCCGAACGCTGGTCCAAGACGTCATTTGTGCGAAGAGATATTATCGTTCTGAGTTTCCGTCGCATTGTTCCGAATTTCCGTCGCCTGCGTCCATTAGTGACAATGAGTGATTGAAAACTGAGGGTGGTTTTTGTCTTCTTTTTAATGATCATTATTAAGTTTTTATCGAAGAGGAAAGTGTGGATGGATTGCGTGAATAAAGATATGAGTGTGAAAGGTGTGACTGAGGAGATAACGGCTGATAGAGGAGTATGCAAGAAAAATACATGTTGTGCCGACCCCACCTAGTGGGATAAGGGCAGGAAAATTTTAAAAGAAAAATTAAAAAAGAGATTTTTATCGATTTGTATTTTTACATTTTTTTTTCGCGCCTCTGGGGAAATATTTCTGTTCTAATTGCACCAACTGAAGTTTTTGAATTTACAAAGCTATGATTTGAGTTTTTATTATATATATATTTACGTCCAATACTTACTTACTTATACATAACAGCCTATATATGTCCCACTGCTGGGCACAGGCCAATACGTTTACGTCCAATATGAATTTTAATTCATAGAATGCACCACCAAACGACTAAATTTAATAAAGGTTAGTTGCGGAAATTAACGATAATTCATGTATCTACATACAGTAGTAGGCACGTAGTAAAGTGATGAATAATTAACCTGACTAATGTAACAAACATCTATCTCTCATGCTCTCCTAAAAAATAGTTATTATGTAAAGGGTAAGTAAAAATGTAAAAAAAAAATAAAATGACAAAATTACACAAAAACGAAAACTGCAGTATCACCGCAGTAGTTATGTCACTTATAAGCACTTTCGAATCGTCATTTTTAGATTCTGTTCGTAAAGAAGCTACTACCGGCTCGGAATACAGTTCTGTTGAGAACAACCGGCGAGAAATTCAACAGTTGCTCTTTCACAATAATGTTACAATATATTAAGCCTTAACACCGATTATACCTTACCTGATAGGTAACCCATATACGTGTCAATCAATCAAGTTCGACGTATTTTGAGTTAGTTAGAAATATTTGAACAGTATAATAAGCCTTAAGCCATGAAATATTTTTTATTTTAGTTTTGAAAGGGCCAAGTGGTAGATCGAGTGATAGGTATTTTGTGCTGTAATTTTATTAAATATGTGTATCTTAGTATACTATGAAGAATTTCTCTTACCTATTGGAGACGAAATCGAGGTGTTACTAACTGATTTATATTCCTAATATTCACTGTGCCTGCCACTGAAATTTTAAAACAAAATGAAATCAATAATTTAAACTAAACCAATATATTGTAATTCTTAAACATCTGTTCTTTAGTAGTTGAAGTTATTCATTGCATTATTTATCGTTGGCAAATTTTCAACACAGGTCTCATAAGGTAGAAACCTTATGAGACCTGTGTTGAATATGACGCACAGGCAATCTGTGGAGGCATCAAAGCGTTTGTCAATGTACCGAAGGTCAATCGTCTATCATGGGAGTTTCACACAACAAAAAACATATGAATATACAGACAAAAAAAAAAAAACAAGCGACCTAGAAGCTACAAGGCCAGACTATGTAATACACTAACGATATGTTCAAAATGTGCGAGGAAAAGAAAAACATATTCAAAGTACTCATTTATTTCGATTCTCAAAATCAATGTTTTCATTTCATATTTATTTTCTATAAGACAATTGATCACCGCTTATCAATTTAAGTATTTTAAATGTAAAAGTTGTTGGCAAAAATATTTTATGTATTTATTTTAGAAATGTTTAATCAACGTGAGTTCAATATTTGGCAATAATGTAATGTTAACTTCGGTTAACTATTTTAAAACTGTTTTTAAACGCTGTTTAACGACATTTCTAAGATACATGAAGTCATTTAATTTTGGTCGCCGTGAAGTCCACCAACCTCTAATGTCAGTCAACAGTCGCCAGTGGCGGTCTATTGATCCTTGACCCTATGGATTTCAAAATTTAAGACAAATTTAAAATTCTTTATCCAAAATTGGATTGGCTTACAATTCTTTTTTGACGTCTATTAATTCTACTAGCTATTCGGAAAGAAATGCCTCGATCTTAAGAAGAACAGGCAAAAGAAACCCAGCGGAACTTTAACTCATTTTTTTTAAATTATGTTTACAATTTTTTTATGTATATACGGAAGGAGATTTTGCCCTGCGGAGAGTTTTGTTTTGAAGCTGTTACCTTATTTTCTCTTCTTATTATATAATGTCTTCAATGGCTCGTTTTCTTCAGTAGCACTTAGTACTGATAACCGAATGCTGAATTTCGTTCGCTGCTTTGTTCTATTTTCACGCAAAAATGCAGAAAGCGATTGATTTAGTCTTTTGATTAGGTATAGAGTTTGGGACGGAGGGTGACAAAGCTTAATAAAAATATACGCGATTGAAGATAAGTGAAGATTTTGATTTCGTATCATTGTTATCAGTTTTTGACAATTCTTTCTATGATTGAATTTATGGTTCGTGACGACAGGAACTATAATGTTATTAAGAATACGTTTTATAGTTTCTTGTATTTATGGGAATACTGCACAATGTAAAATTGAAACTTCAGTGTTGGTATGCTGAAACTAAATCTAAATACTGCAGCCTCTCTAGACTTCAGATACCACAAGCTCATTTGAGTAAACGTTTTGAGCGTATTTCGGATTAATTATGACATTAAAACGTGAATTATTTTAGTCTGTCCTGTAGCTTTAGACTTTAGGTGTTAGAAATTTCGGGAATTTTAAATCAAATAAAAAGCGATTAAATCGGTAAATTTCTTTAATTATAACAACAATGCATTTACTCATTTATAACTTATCTTTGCCCAATTTTTTTTTAATTTTAATTTATTACGTTTAAAAAGTTGCTAATGATAGCCATCATCGGTTTAAATTCTTTAAAATTTACTTTATATTTCATCAAAATTAGCTATAACGTGACGTAACGATAAATTTTAACTTTTACCTTTGTTTTCAGACAATGAAGTTAACGTTCATCGCAGTGATAGCAGCGATTGTCTCTACATCTAACGGTGCTGTAGATGTAGAGAGAACAGTTCAACAAGTCCAGAGCATTTTGAAATCGAATTCTCTCCTACCAAGACTGACGCGCGACGAAATACTTCAGCTACTAAACGACATAAGAGAGGAAGATTCAAAGAGCATATCTTTACAAAAAATCCAACTTAAAGATACTAATGGAGATAATGTAATTGGGAACTCAGATAATAAAGCAAAGCCTGTTTCGAACGAATCTGAATCGAAAAACAAACTGAAAAATGCTACTGTTCTGACTTCAACATCCACAGAGTCCTTTGAGACCACAACAAATGGTGCGACATCTAAATTGGCTGTCGTCTTACCTTATACACCACGAGATGGATCATCGCTACAGGAGCTTTACACTAGACCGCCACGCGTCGAAATAGTTCCAGAGACAAAAGCGACAAAGAAACCCGTAAACACGTTGAAGTCAAAAGAAAACGTAAAAGCTAACAAAAAATTAAATGATTTAAACAAGCAAGATTTTCCTGCAGAGCTTCAAGCGTTTTTGATGGCACATGGATTGAAAGGAGAACCGGGTCAAGACAATTTCTTGCTACCACTTGACGGTTTTAAGCCTCTGCCTCCAGCAGCTAAAGTTATAGATGGCTCCGTTCAATTGCCAGAAAGCATATTACTTGCATATGATCTAATATCACCATCAGACAGCAAGAAATCTTCAAAAAAGAATAAAGTTGCCTCTCAAAGCAGTTTCTTATATGAACCATTACCCCCTCAATACCCTTTCGAATTGGACACCTCCTCGTCAGAAACTAAAGAATCTGTTCTGCCGTACGACATGCCCAAACCAAGAAAGACTAAATCCGTTACCCCCACACCTAATTATGAACCAGTAGATTACGATTCTGTTAAAGTCATACCATTGAATAAAGGTCCCAGTCCTATAGACGATGAGAAGGTAATTTTCGACACTGACCTCAACAAAAGACAAACTAATGACACAAACGATGGCGATGCTAATAGTGATGTCACCACTACAGAGGTATCCACCACTACTGGTATTGAAGTCAAAGATTCGGCAGCTGCAGACAACGATCCCGGTGCGTCCATCGCTGATCTGGAAGATTCATTCGGCGGTGCGGCCCCGGTAGAACCTGGGGACTCTGTACTACCGCCGCCCAGAAAAAACGGTTTTTACTGGATGCTAGACTGGAACAGTTTCCTCGAAGTAGGCGATGGGGACACTAAAGTCAACATTCGCTTCGAACCCAAATTGGGCGACCCGCAAATGTTTTTGCCTATAAACGTTCCATGATGTTGTTTTGTGACAATTCGTGTTGTAGTCTAGTCTAGCACATATTTCATGGAAAAGGACTTAAATTAGAGGCTTTATCGAAAATAATTGTTATCTCTAATGTCTTTAATATGTTAATATTTTTGACGTATGGATTTCAAAATTGTATATTTTTATATTGATTGTATCCTCTTAACAAACACACACAATATATCATATGAGAGAAGAAGTGTTTAAAAACGAGGTATGTTAAACATTTTTGCCATAAGCGACTTCATAACATAATTAATGAAAGTTAAACAAGCAATGATTTCAGATGTTTAGTAGACTTTGAATCGAATTATTATATAATATGAAGTAACTTAAATATAAAACATGTAATTCGTCAGCTTCATTAGTAGTAAAATGCGTTATTTAACACAAATTAAGATAAACTCAGGAGTAGGGTCAATTAAACGATAAAATATTTAAATATAACGTAATAATAAGTTAATTATTAATGACAACCAAAAAGTTATTTAAATGGGTTTATTATCTTTGTACATAATAAAACTTCAAAGAATAACTATGTTTAATTTATTTGGCAAATATCCTTGTAACTTTGTCAACAATACATAATATAAACATACGCATGTCTACAATAATCCACATCCTGAAAAGTCATGAGTATATTTTTAATGCTCCCAAGAATCAAGATAATAACTGGAAGTCTTGCCATACAGAGATTTAAAATGGCATATATATATATCTCTATACGCTGTCAACATTGCTGCTAAAATCAGCTAAAATCGACAATAGAGTAGAACTTCTTAGTTATAGTTGAAGGCGGTGATCGCTATAACCGAATATTTTTCGCGGTGCCATAGGCCTGAGTGCATATATAATGGAATTCTAGATGTCTTGGATCCGCTTCTACCGCTTAAGCGTATTAAAACTAAAATTAGAAATAATCTATTGCATAAATCCTATTATACTGTTCAAGAGCCTTTTATGGACAAAAATTCGTTTCTTTTATGGAGCTTAGTTAATTGATTCGTATGTGGGATTGACCGTTGCATTAAACATCATTTTGAGGTCAATCTCTGCGTTCCTCGTGGGGATTTTATCGGAAGTCCATCGTGTACCTGACGCAGGGCCATCAAAGTTTCTGATATCGTACCCCGAAGCAAATTGCTCGAACCCTCCGCCATCCTCCTCTATCCGGAGATGTAGCTAGCGAAAGTAATTTAGTAAAACAACATTTAAAAGTAACATAACACAGTTAGCGACTTTATTATATTAAAACATTGTTCTTGAATAACAAAATAAAAAATAAAATAAAAGAATAAATAGACATGTAAAGATAGATAATGAACATATGAATAAATTAATAAAATCCCGATCAGGCCAGAGTAAACTTAAAATTAAAAACTGAAGTAAGGGTCCATATTAAAACTATAATTTTTCTAGCTAAAGATAGAACCGAATGTTGCACAAATTAGTAAGATAGTGAAATTGCAAGAAAGCACTAACTATAATTCGAGCCTCGGTGTGATAAACGAGCAAGCGGTTCACCGGACGGTAAGCGATCAACGCCGCCTATGGACATTTGAAATATTACTTGCAAATGCGTTGCCAACCTTTGAGGGGAGAAATTTTTGAGATATTTTGGAGAGAAGAAGAGGGAAAGAATGGAGGGGATGGAGACAAAGGTATGGAGGGTAACAGAGGGAGGAAAAAATGGGCCACCAGCCACCTCACTCACCGAACGAAACGGGGAAGCAAAAACACATCCACATTACGCCGATTTTCTGTAAGGTCGTGGTACTGGCTTTACCACCGTAAGTGTATACGTATCAAGTTCACCTTAAGTAATGTTATATGATCATACGGTGCATTGAAAATGATAAACTGTCATAACGTTAAATTAATTGAACTTTAATATTTATATCTAATATAAATTATTAACATATTTATATTAGATTTATATTCTAAAAACATATTTATATTCTATATAACGTAACAAATGCCAGTTTGTTTATTAATATTTTCTATCAGCGCCTGCGTTTAAAACATAGCAAGCTCACTAACAGTGACAGTAACGGATAACGCTGGCCTAAAATATTTTCACTAATATTTCATTATATATTTTTTTACCTTTCATTATATATTCAAATTGTGTTTTTTAATATACCAATGATTTTTGAAATAAGTATATTACAAAGTATGACCTGTAAATAATTATATTTACAGGTCACACTTTGTAATGTGAATACATTATTGTATAAAAGGTATATAAAATATATAATATAAATTTGTATTATCATGTAAAGGAACATGAAAACTGAATTAACTTAATCAATCGGTTCAAATGCCGCTTCAATCTTCGTTTATTTTAGATTTACTATAATTATTATTAAGGTTTAATGGAAAGACAGAAAAACACTAAAAAATTGTATTAATTTTACGTCTGAATGATAGCAACGGCAAAAAACAAAGTAAGTATAGTGCTCATATAAAACAAGAAAAGTTTTGTAAACCACTTTACTGTAAATGTCGTATAGTCGTAAGATCTTAAAATTGCGGTTTATTAATAGTTATTAAATTCATTATGAAAGACTGCGCGATAACTTTACTTTTAATTTATGCTATACTTGGGGCGTGGACGCGTAAAATCAACATGCATATGTTATTGCAGGCTCTTTGAAAAACTCGAGCAGCTTTGTTAGCAAAGGGGACCGGGATAGTTTGCGAGAAATATAATTACGGAACACTGTTTTTCACAGTTCGCACCACATAATTTGTGGTCTGCATTGACTTATGTGCAAGATATTTTTGTTAATTTATAATAATATTATATTTTTCGTTAATTAAAACTAATGTATTTTTCGCGTTCGCGTAATTTTATCGCGTTATCAATTTAGTCTTTCCCGACGTTTCGGATATTTGTTGAGCCCGGCCACGGACAATTTATCAAGTATTGATTTTGGTTAATGCAGTGAAATTTTTACAGACAATCAAGATGAGAAAACTATCTTACCTCGGGCATGTGCTTAGGCACGAGAGATATGAACTCCTTCAACTCATCTTGATGGGAAACGTCGCTGGTAAAAGAGGTGTTGGTCATAGAAAAAAATCATGGCTTCATAACATCAGAGAGTGGACTGGAATTGCTGGTGCCGCCCAGCT
Source organism: Eurytides lysithous rurik (assembly GCA_018247575.1). Lineage (NCBI taxonomy): Eukaryota > Metazoa > Arthropoda > Insecta > Lepidoptera > Papilionidae > Eurytides > Eurytides lysithous. Next base: position 981 of record DWHO01003637.1, on the reverse strand, counting down.
GTTCCGCTTCGCAAGAGACAAATCTAAATATGGTGAACTGACTGCCAACCTTTGCCAGTCACAGAGGCACTTTAAGAAGAATAAGAAGAATGTAGCGAACAATGACATTAAGACATGGAACATCGCAGTCCGTAGTGAAATAAAAATATATGTCTAGACCACATCCGTAAATCACTTTAATTATATTTACAATCAAACCTGTTTTGGTGTGGTAGATAAAAAAACCGCACAGATGAAGTATATTAGGACATGTCATAAATATATATTATTAAAAAAAAATCGCACAACATAAATGTCATTAAAAAGAACGCTTGTCTACTCCTCTTGCATCGCTGCCGCATATCGCGCATACATGGATCGAGGTGCACAAAGTGTTGTTGCGTTTTTATTGTTGGCATTATTTTGAATTTATTATACGTATAATGGAATTAATATGGAATAATTAACGATGAAAGAACTGATCACACTAATTTCAGAAAGAGATGTTCAAACAATTGAATGTTCCACAAGAATTTCGTCGATGTCCATGGCGTACAGTCGCCATTGGTAGTGTTAAAAATGAGCTCCAGCTTCAATAGTGTCCGACATCCGATGTGTTCTAGTGTGATCAGAGGCGATGACATCCGACCATTATACGGATCCGACAACAATTATGACCTTTCTTTAAAAAAAAAAGAAAACTTTGCTCCTATAGTAAGATAATCTTGTGTTATAAGGGCGTTTATGTACATCAATTTACGTGGACAAACGTCCAGATCCGAAACAAGTATTTGTAGTTCGTACAAACATTTGCTACGAGTGGGAATCGAACCCGCGACCTGCCACACCGAAGCCAATAACTTAGCATCTGCGCCAAACGGTCATCAAAATAAAAAATTGTAAAAGGACGCTTGTGTGCTAAAGGTTATTATACAGTAAATGATTCCATTGAAGATAGCACACCATGGGAATGATGTGATCGCCTCCAGGCCATTTCAAGAT
>DWHO01003636.1:0-11807 GCA_018247575.1 Eurytides lysithous rurik | reverse complement strand
AATGTCCATGGGCGGCGGTAATCGCTTACCATCAGGTGAACCGCTTGCTCGTTTGTCAGACCACTACATAAAAAAAATATATTACAGCCACGATCGGAATCTTTGGCGTCGCAACATATCGTGTGACATTCAGTTTCGCGGTCACTTGGCTGGGAAAGCCAAGTTCACTTCCAAAAAGTTCGGTGTCCTCAGCAGAGTCACACAGTACTTCCGGCCCACCACCTTTATAAAAGCACAAATGTGGCCGCATATAAAGTACTACTCTTACCTTTGTGCTAAGGCACCGCAATACCAGCTCTTTCTATTTGACTGCATTCAAAACAGAGCTGCCCGAATTTTCGATAGCTCTTTCTAATCCTTTGGCATTGTGGAAAAACATTTCGTCTATCTGTGCGCATTTCCAGAAATTTTTCCTACACAATGAACTTGTGGAATCATTTGTAGCCAGCTGTATTTCCGGACCGATACGACATTGGGACCTTCAAGAAGAGAGCATGTTCCCATCTTAAAGATAGGTTACCCATTTGTAAGTCCCTTGGTGTTGTAGATGTTTATGGGCGGCGGTGCATGTATATCATCAGATAAAACGCTTACTCGTTTGCCTCCTTAAAAAATGTGTTAACTGCGAATTGAGGACTTCGCAGCAGCTGCACATATTATTTAATAATCACGATACACACGTAAAGACGATTCACTATTCATGCTGTTAGGAATAAAGCCGCCTACGTCTGCAGCCGTCTCTACTCCCTAACAAACCCAAGAAGCAAAATGTCCTTAGGACACGAGCTCTTGTTGTCTGTCTCAAAGCCTGCGTCCATCCCATCTTATCATACGCATGCCCAGCCATCGCGCATATCCCCAAGTGTCTGTGCCTGAATCACCTTCAGCTGATACAAAATAAGTTCATCCGATCTGCAACCGGTGCTAAGTGGTACCAACGCAACGTCGACCTGCACAGTGACTGCAAACTTCCGATGCTACGTGAGCGTGAGTGAAACACTCCCACCGCGTACACTCATTACACCCGGGTCCCATAATTGAAATTTTTTCAAGAATAAAAAAACATATTTAGGATAACTTCAAACTGATTAGCTGCTCTAAATGGAATCTTAGACCACCATAGACACTTTCAAATTTATAATATTTATAAAGATTATATTTTTGCTAAATTTTATCGTACATTGCATTATTTATTTTTATTAACATTATTTACTGCAGTTGAGGCTTGATTCTACTGTTGAATTAATACACGATCTTACGGGGTGACCAGTAGATAAAGCTAACCGTTCGTAATCGCTTATAAGTATATATAGGTATTAAAAAGGAGAAAATTTTTTAATTTGTCGATTGTATAAAAAAAATCTGAAATATGTTTAAATCACAGATTAAAAATATTATCATTTTCAGACAACAGATCGTAATAACGGAACGAACGGAAATAAACATATCAAATAGGATTAAAACTTGTTGATTTTAGATTTATCAGTTTATTGACATAATGATATTGCTCACCTAACAGTTGCATTGACGTTGTTTATCGTTCCGGTTGTAATTTTAATATAATTCTCAATGTCTTCTAAAATCGTTGATTTACTTAAAAATACAGATTCTACCACATTTTCGTTCGAAGTAACGCCAGATGTGACTGAAAATGATATAAATAAAATAGATTTGCAACCATCATTTTATTCTATAACATGGCATGCTACAACTCATCAATGTAGGGATTTGGATATTCCACCACTTAAGTTGGCAGGTCTTTTAAGGCAGTTAGGAAAACATGTTTTATTAAATTTGTCGTGTAATTTTATGAAGAAAAATTATTTAAACGATTTACTTAAGTGGTTGCAAGAAAAGGATATTTGTAATCTATTTATAATATTAGGAGGTATGTTTTGTGTTGATTTATTAATCGATGATGATTAATCAAAGTGTTTGTTTCAATATTATGAAATACTTAAGCCTTTTTTTTTCAGAATCTTTTGACCCTAATGTTTCCGATTATCATACAAGTCAAGAAATGATCGCATATATAAGAGAAAAAACAGGAAACTATTTTTGCATTGGGGTTGCTGGTTTCCCTTCAAACGAATACAAAATTTCGTTGTTAAAACAAAAGGTTGATCATGGAGCTGATTTTATAATTTCTCAAGCGTTTTTTGAAGCAAATGTTTACAAAAAATTTATTGAAAAATGTAAAGAAGCTTTTATTAATGTCCCTATAATACCTGGAATATTTCCTTTTCAGTCAAAAAAAGAATTTGATGGTTTCTTAAAATTGTGTAAAATTAACGTCAGTGACGAACTTGAGGGAAAATTAAATAATAATACCATAAATGTAACAGAATTTGTAGAAAGTTTAATATCTGAATTGAATAATGATTTGAATGTTAAGCATTTTCATTTTTTTACTCTAAATAAACTTGGTATGTCTTGCAACTTGATTAAAAAAACCAAATTATTAAAATAACTGTTCATTATATAGATTTTTATTCCAAGTTCACTTTCCATAACATCGTTTTGTCAATACTTTTGATTAAGTCTTTTTTACTTTTTTCTTACATCAGGAACTAGGTTACCGAACTTATCCCAGGCTTACTCTGACCTATGTAGCGCAGCGAATTTAATTATTGTCTAATCTATTAATTTGTCGTCAAATGTAATTTTTAGCCAATAAACCATTTATGGGCAATATATTTCATCATTCATTATAATTTTACATTTTTTAAGTAATGACGTAATTGAAAATTGTTGTTAATTCTTTTTGCGATTCAATTTTCGTATCGTAATTAGCGTATGATTTCATTTTATCGTTGATGTAAAAAATCCAAATGTTTTATATAAATTTATACCAATATGTATTGAAACAATGACGAATATTCCATTAAACATAATTTGCCGTTATTAAGAGTATCAAATTTTTTATCTCTTGTGTTATTTAGGTAATCGATAAAATAATATTCTCGAACAGCGTACAGCGATGAATAACACGTTATTCCGTAATGGAAAACCCTGAACCTATCTAAAAGCCGCACTAGATTTTACTCAATAGAATAGTCTGCGTCCACATTTACCTTTGTTACACAAATATTTTATTTAACATGAAAGCATAAATATAATAAAAATAAAATTGTTAAACTATTTGGTCAACTCATTTCATGGGTACGCAAAGTCAAATTTCTTGGTGTCACCTTAGATAACTTTTTGACGTTAAAAATGCCATATCAAATTTGTAGCTAGCCATAAGGCGGAGATTGTTATGTCCCGCCTAACACTTCTTACAGGTGCCTCTAGCAAAACGAAATATTACACTTATATAAAAGATATACTTGTGCAAAGTATATCTAACATTCCCGATTTCTACTTGAAACCACTTCAAGCGGTACAAAACAAATTTCTCCGTCTCGTAACTGACACTACGTAAGTAATGCCGATTTGCGTCGAGATATAGAAATCCCTGCATACGTCTCCATCTTTCAAAGAAATATATCTTAAAAATTAAAAAAAAATGTCAGTTTAATCCGTTTGAGACGTCCTGTTATTAGTGCTATAACTATTTCATATCATAATTATTTCATATTATTATCTGATCTTATTACATATTACTTAAGTCAGAGAGTCCAGAGGGCTGATATAAATAATATGAAATCATCTGGATCTCCCATAAAGATGGGTGTTCCACAAGGATCTTTTCTTGGGCCAATGATTTGCCGAGCCAATGAGCTTGTCCTCGATTTCGTCTCCAAAAGATGAAAAAAATCATATTCTTTCATCTTTTTATTAATCGGGTATAAGTGTAAGCATATATAATGGAATTCCGCAAGCTGTCCTGGATCTACCACTTGAGCAGTTTAAAACTAAAATCAGAAATAATCTATTGCATAAATCCTATTAGTCCAAAATGCGTGCAATAGTTGATTGACTCGTATCTTGGACAGCTATTATCCCCTCCTCTTTTTCCAAAATTCTCCCCTTAAAGGTTGGCAACGCACTTGCAAGTTTCGTAATGATGCAAGTGTCTATGGGCGGCGGTGATTAGTATCACTTACCATCAGGCGAGCCGCTTGCTCGTTTATCAGCCTAATACATAAAAAAAAAATAAGGGGAACTACTAATATTATATATAAAGGGAAATATGAATAAAACAAATATTTGGTGAGATATTGTAATAAGACAGTCCTATACATTGTTTAACAATCGGCCATGTATAACATCACAACCAAAAAAATTAGTACAAAAACTAAATGGACAACTATTTGCATATTCGTATGGTACAGACTTCATCAGCACATATTTCTGTTCTTTTGCACGATTCAAGTACTCTTTAATCTGCTTAATACCACTCTATTGCCAGTTTTTCTATTGTAAAGTAGTAATGTACAAGTATTGCCATATTTCCTGTTAAGATTTCCAAGCAATTTGAAGTTTCAGCAGTTCCAAAGCTTTAAAAGGCCTTTCATATAGTATAAGAGGTAACCTTACGAAACGTTGGAAATGTAAATGTAAAACTTTCGTATATTTATACGAATGCCTGATAAACGTTACGAAATAAAACGGATTTTCGGAATTTATCGCGTTATTTATCGCGACGTTTATAATAATTCATAAATTCGTGGTTGCGAGGCAGACCGAGTCGTTTTACGTCTCTGAGGAAAATCTAAATTCATTTATCATATCGTTAATTCAAAACACAATAAAATCCAAATCTTATTTTATTTAGTAATGTAAATGTAACTTATTTATTATAATGTCGTCCATATTTTTACTACACTGCCGCCGTGTCAGCTGAAGAGTACGCTTTTGTCTCAACAAATGTCTTCACCTTTCTATTATAGACATAAAATTATGATATACAATTAAAGGTGATGTCGACCTAGTTTTTGGAATATTTAACGACATTTTTTCGAATTCATTATCGTTTTCTGATTTCTTGGGCAATTTTTGACTCAATTTAGTCTTTCCTTTCTAAGATTTTTGATATGCGAACTCGCATGACAAATGTACGTATTTTTGTAAGAATGAAATCGTAACAGTAATTTATTTATCAATAATAATTTGATGTATGTCGCTGTGTCTTAACAGTTGCTAAATGTTGATCTATATGCTGATGAGAAGTCTTTACCGAATATAATAGCAATTATTTGTAATACAGTACGTGTCATTGCGCTACGTCTAATTCGTCTTGAAGTATATAAAATTGTCTAATCACCTAAAGTAATAACCTTAATTAAGATCGATTAACAAGAACCTAACAGCATGACGGAATATAATACACTGGCGATACTTCTAACTGTGTAAAAGCCTCCAAACAACTATGCTACGTTGCCTACAGTACTTTTCATTTGAAACCTACTTCAAAATTTTCTATATTTACCTCTTACGTATGTAAGTTATTGTTACGATTAGATAAAGCTTCGTTCACATGTAATAAATGGGTAATCACTAATGTTATAGATTGTCAAATGTCGCAGATTATCGTCGTAGGATAACCTATCTCCACTGCTTTTCGTGTCGGTATCGTAAGAAAGATGCAACTATGAGAATATTTATTGGTTGGCAATAAAATGTCGAATTCACTCTGCAGATGCCAAGCTGCATGCCAAGCGTAGCCACTATTGCAATTATCCTCTACAGGTCTACGGAGATAGTAAATTGAGCAGCGAACCATAACGAGCTATACAATACTGAGTACAGTTTATTGAGTATTTATAAAGTTTTTTTTTTAGTTAATTGATTAATACCGCTGGCAAGTAAAGCGTCGAATATGATTGCATTCCCTTTAATTACGAAAAAAAAAATTATTCGATGACAATTTAGTTATTTATTAACTCCGTGGTCCATAAGTGAATTTATTATATGTAATTAATAGGTTTTTTTTTTATAATTAAACGATCTACCAAATTTTCGACTCTTGAAACATCGGTAATTAAGAAAAAGTTCTTTCAAAACAGACATTTAGGTCTAATCGAGATTGATATGTCTATGTGGTGTAATAAATATATATAAAACTGGGAGTACGATTTATGAGTTTCCTTGAATCATGACACATGTTATTATCGATTAACATTAAAATGGATTCGCCGTTACGGAAATTTACGAGTCGGTTATTAGGATCTGAATTGACACTGAATTCAGTCTTATATTCCAACAATACATCTTAAAATGTAGTCTATTTACAGGCAATTCAAAATCAACAAGGATAGTGCATTTGGAATTTCACTTACCGGGTGTATAATTATAACAACTCTCATAAACCTTATTTTTCTATTTTTCTTCATCATCCTATTTCTTGATGAAAAAAAAATGTGGAAAAAAATTGACTCTACTAAAGGATCTATTAAATATGTGTACAATTGGACATTTTTCAAGTTAAATTCGTTCATATATCAAATGCAACGAATAATATTTGCATATAAATTTTATCTAAAAAAAACGTTATAAACTGGATTTATCGCTTCTATTGGCAGTGGTTATTCCGGAGTTAGTTAAAAATCGGCACTGTCAAAACAAAATTCCAAATGTCTATCGCGACAAACAATTGTATAAACATAGTTGAGTGCCAAAATGTATAAATTATTAGTAACGATTATTTATAACTATATCGATATTGTCTCGTTTTATATCACTATTTGATATTTTACAATTCAATAGCAGCTTTGTTCGTCTTTAAAAATTTGATGTCACAATTTGTTTCTCATACATTGCGTTTATCTAAAATTATTGCGACATGATTGCATCCAAACAAAGTATTTGACTAGTGTTTTTTCTTTGATTTAACTTTGCTAAAAGATATTTTTTTTATATTAAATCGACTCCATTTGTTCAGTTAACTCCAGAATAGGGCTCTCGCTGAGTGGAAGCATATTTCCGCTAGGTGGCAAACTGTGTCCTTGCCAGGAAGGCTGAAACAAATATGACAACATAAAAGTATTTCTTATATTTATTTATTCGAACGCCGTTTTAATTAAAACTATATTTATTCAAAACATGACTGATTAAGGGAGATAGTTTTTTATAGTTAATAAAAAAAAATAACAATATAAAAGTACCTCTCTATATTTATTTGAACGCCTTTTAATTAAAACTATATTTGATCAAAACATGACTGATTAAGAAAGAAAACCTTTCATAATTAAATACATAATTTTGTACTCTTTGTTATGCTTATGCTTTAATTAATTTACATAGTAGATTTAATTGCATTTATTTATTACTCTCTTTTTTAATTATCATTAAGATTTGAATAAAAATTCTGTAACATCTATCAATTAATCGAAAATCTATTATTATAAAGTATATTATCCTTATCATAGCCGTCTCAGATCAAAAGAAACCCTACGAAAGTTTTGATTGTTACTTTGATATAAATAGCTGGTGCTTTGCTGTGCTTATTTTCGTAATGGAAACGCAATATGTTTGCCATTGCCATTGTGCATAATTTCAGTAACATTAAAACTTTGCCGTGACAATTATTTTGTAGAAGAGGCTAAAGGAAAACGATTTTTTCAACCAATATAGCAAAGAATATTTGTCATAATACGATGTAAAGAGTTTTGTTTTCAACTATATTAATCAAGAATGAGATATTGATATTTTGCTTAAATTAATATTTACGTCACGTTAGAATACGAAAAGATTATGTTTGTATATACAGCAGTACTACCATACAAGCCCAAATGCCCGGCTTGCCCTACTAATGAATAAAATTTATACATCTTAATTAGCACATAATTCCCGAATAATTTATTTTTAAATTTGAGCGTTGCGGGAATTGTGAGCTAATTAAGATTTATAATTTTTACTCCTTAGTAGGGCAAGCCGGGCTTTTGGGCTTGTATGGTAGTACCGCTACTGTGTATACGCTTTTAGCTTTTTTGATGGACACGTCACAGTCAGTTCTTTTTTGTAAACCTATACTAAGTAACATAAATGTGCATGCAAACGTGTCATCTACCAAAAAGCTAATTGCCAAACAAAAAAGGTGTGAAAAATAAAACAAACCACTATTATAAATTATACATTTACTTATATTTATAAAATAAAAACTTGTTTCTAAGTAAAGCTATCACATCTTACATTATAACTTTACAGTTATTAGCAAACAATAACAAAACCTCTATACAGACTTTCACAGAGTAAACAAGAAGTAATAATAACTTATAGTGTAACTAATAAATAGACACTTAAATCTAGTTATTTGAATATTGTGTATCATTGGAGAAGACTATGAATAAATATGTAGGAACATTATAAAATTTTTTGCAAAACAGTTACAAAGTTACAATCTAATATTTAAATCCTTGATTAACAAGAAATTTGGCAAGAGCAGTTCAAACTTGGGAAGGAAGAAACTACGTGTACCTTTTATGTAAACGAACGACAAAGGAATGAACGGTGAAAAAAATATAATGAATACATTTATTTTTAATATTATGCATCCAGTCTATTCCTCGAATTATGATTATTAATCTATGTACGTTTAAATTTTGAATACCGACTGTTATACAAATATAATTTCCGTCGATAGTCGGCATAAAGGAATTACATATGGTAACTTTAAAGCACTAGTTATTGTCATGCATTATCAAGAAGATTCCATAAAGGAAATAACATAATTAATTACATCATAAATAATACGAGCCACAAAGTTGCTTTACGAATACATATTACTACATTGAGACCATGTTTAATCTAGCTGGCGTATCAAACGATATAGCTGCAACGTGTCGTAAATATCGGTTGTTACGCTGAGTGCAAACGAAATTACTATCAAAGTCTACTTCTGTTCTACGTTCGGTACTACTTAGTTGATCTGTTGGAATACCTGGAAGCAGGCCTGCGGCTGGAAAAGGCCCGCGTTCCATTGTCCGGGCCAAAGAGAAGTGTCCATCGCGGAGAGAGCACTTCCCTCTCTTTCTCCCTCCTTAGCCTCCCTCCCTTCCCGTCTCCCCAGCTCGGATATCTGGCAAGCGCTCTGCAAACTAGACGGCAAGTTGGACCAGTTCTCGTTGCCCAATCTGTCCTTGTTCATTATGCTTATCTCCATCGAACCCTGGTAGGCGAACTTGGAGATATCCTCTTGGTTCTCCTCTTTCTTCATAGTTCTGTTCGGGTCTTCGACAATCGCTTGGAACGCGAGGAGGTCCCGGTTTTCCGTCTCCGTCAGCGGCAGCGGCGGGAGTATCTGCTGTTGCTGGGCGATCTTGTAGCTCTGCTGTCTCAGCATCTGACGTCTGTTCAACCCCACTTGAAGAGTGTGGATTGGACCCATCTCGTGTGGAGGCACGTTCGGAGGTGTCATCTGCTTCTGGAGCAATTGCCGTTTCTGTTGGAAGAGCCTGTGCTGCATTAGCTGTTGCTGCAAAGGCGGTTTGTTTACTTGAGACACCGACGCACCATGGGACAACTCGGTCGGGTCTTGCAGCTGGGCCATCATCTTAGGGCTGGCCGGCATCGGCGGCGACGTGCTGGAATAGTTGAAGCTCTCCGGCAGGCTGATCCGTTTCGGCGTCGGAGTTTTCGTGTCTAAATAATGCGGGGAGAAGCTCGCCGCGAACTGGTTGTGCTGGATCTGCCGTTGCGTCATCTCTTCCGCGGGGATCGTCGACTGGTATTGGGTTTTCAGTTTCTGCGCCTCCTTCTGCACTAGATGCAGCTCTAGCACGCCTTTCGCTTTGCAGTTCTCGTTCAACCTCTGGCTGTTGAAGGCCAAGCTGTTTTTCTGCGTGTCGCCCGACTGCGCCGCCTGCTGCGCCACTAGGCCATCGCTTGCCCTACGCCCTTCGCGAAAGTCGACCGGACTTCGCGTCATTGTTCTTTGGCACTTCGTGTTAGTCGACTGATAGTTTAGCGGGTTGTGTCTCACTATAAAACCGGTGCCCGGGGTCTTGCTGTTGTACGACGATATATAAACGCACGGGTGCATTGGACTAGTGTTGACGAGGGAGCTGTTCTCGTAAGCCAACTTGTCCTCGTTGGACGTGCAACTTGGCAGACTGCTGGCTAATTCACTAGAGCAGTCGGACAGTTGGTAGTCGAGGCTCTCGAAAGTAGAGAAGTTGCTTTGGGAGGAATCGCAGCTTAGGTTTTGACTTAGGCTTTTATTGTTGAAGAAGGTGACAACTCCGCTACTCGAGCTGGAGCTAGCGTACGAGCTCAGTCTGTTCTGCATTCCGCTCGGGATAGTGGGAACGTCTTCCATATCAGTCTCACACCCTTCATCAGTAGACGACGAGTACTGCTGTTGGAACTTTGTTGGCTCGGCAGCTGTGCTAGGATGCATCTGGGTGTACGTCTGACTGGTGGTGTATCTATTAAGAGAGAATTTGCTATCAGGCCTATATAGGGTGTTCTGTAGCAGATCACCGCCAGTGGAGGTGATCGAAAAATTTCCATCACCCGCGTTAGACATCGGTGGCATAACGCCCCCCTGAAGATAAGAATACGACGGCAAATGGTGGTTCATGTAATCCTTGAAAGGCGGGGTGCATGTTTGCAATCGGTTCAAGTCCTGCTGTTGGGCTTGCGACACCAGCCTTGTCGATTCCAGCGGCTTCGGCTGCTCCAATACGCTGCTCAGTTTCGTATCGATGAACTGTGTGGGTATTGGACTAGTACTGAGGTTAACGGTACCCTTTAACGGTAAAGGTGACTGTTGCAACGTATTCATAAGCTTTGCCGCTTCAGAGCACATTGTGAACGTTGTAGAGTTTGGTAGTTTGACAGTGTCCGCGTTGAAGTTGGTGGCCGAGGCGGAATTTTGAAGGAAATTCGCTATAACACTATGATCGGTAGCTGAGGCACGCCCTCCATCGATAGCGCATTTGGAGTCGAAGCTCGAGGATGTCAACAGTCTCGTACCGTCGCTGTTTTTGTTGGTTTCGGGGCCAACGGTGGTCGATTGCTGTAACAGCCGTCTGCAATCCTCACTCGACTGCTTGAGTATGTTCTGTTGCTGTTCGTATGTGGCACTTAGCAGTCTGTGCGATGGGACATTATCGTTGAGTTTTGCGCCTAGTCTTTGATTAGACTGGGACACGTCTATGTTCCGCATTGAAAGCAGCCTTGTTGACTCCGTTTCGTGGGTCCTATTAGATACGTCGAGATTTCCTACTAAGAAGCTCCGATGCGTCTCCGATGGGTCGGAGTTCCGCTGGAGAAGCCGTTGCTCCGTCATGTTGACTCCGGCGAGGGATAATAATCGCTGAGTTTCGGCAGACGACGCATCTCCCGGAACCGAAGACGCGCTGGGGGCCGCTCTAGCGTACTCCCTTTGGGCCTCCCCAGCATGTAATAATCTGAAACCGGCAGAACATCAAACGTTAGTATTATAGAATTATTTCAACGCGTATTTACAAAGGCTTGGGAAAATAAAGAAGGTTAAATTTGAGTAAGATGTCTGCTTGGTTTCACACGAAATACGAAAGTACATTTGATGCTTTAACAGGGGTGGGCCTATACTTCGATCATGACAATAAGAGTCACGGCACTGAATACTAGAAACAAGAATAAGCTTGTAACACCTCGATTTCGTCTCCAAAAGATAAAAAAACCTTCATGGGCCTGAGTATATGCATATATGATAGAATTCCACAAGATATCCTGGATCTACCGTTTGAGCGTTTTAAAACTAAAATTAGAAAGAATCTATTATATAAATCTTATTATACTGTTCGAGCGCTTCTGGTAAACCAAAATGCGTGGAATTTAGTTTAGTTAGATTGACTCTTCTGTGGGATGGATATTATTGTATTAAAGTTTAACATTCTGTAACGACTTTTTAAAAGAGCAACTGTTGAGTTTCTCGC
>DWHO01003635.1:0-11809 GCA_018247575.1 Eurytides lysithous rurik | reverse complement strand
GCTCGGAATGCAGTTCTGTTCAGAAAAGAGCCGGCAAAAACTCAACAGTTGCTCTTTTAAAATAAGTAAACGGGACCTGTTATAAAATAATTGTATATGTAAGGAAAATAAGTAAAAACAGAAGGCCAAGTACGTCACTCACTAGAAAAAATGTATAAATAAAAGGAATTTATTAAAAAAATATATCTTGATGATGGTAAGTAATTGAGATTTGTTATAAAATAATTGTATATTTAAGGCAAAACCGGAAGGCCATTCACTAGAGAGATGTTAAATTTGGGGCCCGCAAAGGTAAGAATGAAATTACATATATGTAAAGTTGATTGATGAGGGAATCGTGATGTCAACATCGAACAAAGTGGCGAACTATTGTCTGCGTCATCTCCCCGGGGACAAAAGATAGACGAGAAATTCTCCGAGATGTGATATTCCGATAAAATGCAATTCCCTGAACCTTAAAAGAAATTAAAGGCATCATTACTAAATACTCTTCTTATTAAGTGTACTTTTTGCTAGTTTCAGTGCGTTGAATAATATGTTTGTATAATAATACGTCTAAGTTTTATTCAAATATAACGTTGACAGATTATGCAATTAAAATATTAATTAGCCTTAAATCTACAATATTCTATTAAGTACCTACTGTAAATGATATTGTCTATGTATCTGCATTTATAATTTTTCCACTACATGCTTCACTAAAAAAACGAAAGAACGAAAGAACGAACGAAAAAACGTGGGTCCGCACGTATGTTAGTTTAATGAAATTTTAAAGAAGACCAATTTTTATGCAAAAGTTTTGAATTTAGACTATTTTACCAATTTAGTTATAATTAGCAATCATTTTGCAAATTTAGTTATAATTAGAAATTAGCAATTTAGTTAATTTAATAAGAATCGAATGACGTCAAAAAGTGATTGTAAATCTTTTTTTTTTATTTTGAATAAAGTATTTTTCACTTTGACTTTGATTGTCTTGTACTCTAAAATACATCTTAATATGAAGTGAAGCTTTAAGAATATTATTACCCTATTGCCATTATATAGTAATAACCATAGATGTTTCTTCATGGAACCGTCATATAACTAATGATTGCAGGTTTTAAAGTAACGGGTAGTCATCAGACCGTCACCATTCATGTAAACAAACAAAGAGACATACAAACACACGATTAATGCATCTACAACAATACAGGAAAAATGCATACGCGTATATAAAGTAAATTAGAATTGCTTATACATATTGTGGCTTAATATATATTTATTTATTGTTGTTATCAGCCTATCATGTACCCGCAGGCCAAAAAGCTTGCTTTGTAAAAGCAACAAAATCATATAAATATACGTAATATTACATTTGTGTAATATATAATATATATTACATGAACGTAATGTCAAAATTATAAAAGTGATTACGTTTCTGTATATGTATATACAAATAATCGTTCTGTATAATACTTGATTTGATATTCGTATATTGTGCACCTTAAATTGGTATATCGATTACACAACAAAATAAATCACAAGAAATCATAACATACCAGATAAAACTAAAACTATCAAAGATAATATTATAGTTTCACCATATTATCATTCAATGAATCGAATCATAAACCGATGCATTGAAATCTAAGCTGATATAACGGATTTGTTGTTAAAATTAAATCAAACGAATAATGTATCACATAAATGTCTTAAACGTGTGAATTATACACTAAAGAAAGTTTTTTTTTGTTATTTAACTATATAACTTAAGGTTTTACAATACCAACAACATATTGGATGGAGAGAAAATTACATTTTAAATACAAATAGAACGTAATACAGATTTACCAGGCAATCAAAGTAAAAATAAATCTTGTTATATGTTAATAGAAAAAAGTCGAAACTCGAGAAGCTATGGTTCATATTCTGCTCGGAAATAAAAAAGCGTACATAACAGGCAGCTGTTCAGAAAAAAAGAATAATTCGCGTATTGGAATCGATTCAGCACGGACGGGGAGACCGACGCAGTGCGGCGGGTAGAGTAAATAAAAAAGGAACGGGCTACCGCATCCAGCCTCCGGGATTCGTGACTATTATCTCGGAACGGCCAACCGGGGCCAAGATGTTTGTTCAAGCGCCGCCATTGGATGGTCACACCCAGCGGTCACCGCGCCCCGCCTCTACCAAGACTCTACCTCACTGCAAAACGACATAAGCGCTCTACAAATCCCTCCGATCTTCCATCCCCTTCACTCGTATACGCTCCAGCGAGTGCGAGAGGGACGGCGGAGTCGTTTCACGATTAGGTAGAGCCGACGCAGCTATCGCTCAGTGTTCGCGGTACGCGCGTGGACGTAACAGCGTCCGTCACCGCCGATCCTGTGATGTGCGCGTTCCAACTCCGAAAATGATGACCATGGACGTCGGCATGTATAACAACCAGCAGGGAGGGTACAGCGGCGACTACTACCAGCAGCCCTACCAGGGTTACGAGGGCTACGAAGGCTACTACGAGCCTACGACGCATTACTACGAGCCGGCGATAGGGGGACCGCCTTTAGAGCACCCCCCGGTGATAAACACGGACGCGGGACTCTGCTACACGAACCTGGATTACGGCGAGCTGCAAAGCTACCACCCGCTGCAGCACCAGGAGATCTACAAGCATAGAGATGAGCCCCCGAGGCAAGACGAGCCGCATATCCACGACCACAAACTGGACAACCATTACTTAGAGACGAAATACAATATGCACTTCGTCGATGAGTCCGTACAGTATGGTCATGGAGCTTCGCCCTTACCATGCGGGGAGTTCGACCCTTACCAGCCGAAAGACGAGTTCGTTGGCTTGCGGGAGGGTTTCCCAAGAGAGGCTGAGATGCAGCACGGCCTGGTCCACCAGCCCCATCCCTCCCACGCCGTCCCCACTTACAAGTGGATGCAGGTGAAGAGGAATGTACCCAAACCTTCCGGTGAGTGATTTATATTTTATTATTTATAAACTAAGGCACGGGAAACTTATTTAAACAAATAAATTACTTCACTTATTACATATTAAATAAATAGTATGGGGTGAATGATCTAATATCGTCTTTAAAAAAATCATGATATATGTCGTATGTGATATATATCGGAACATGCATTACCAGTTTGATGTTACATTATAGAGAAACTGATATAGTGTTCCACAAGCAATCATAATTTCTATAAATACTTGACATTCCGATTAGTGTCCACTTTTACTTACAGCGAGCTCTATTTACAAACGTTGCATAATTTAAATTGTTTATTTAAAAATAAAAGAAGGGGCAGCAAAATTCATAAGCAGACAGAAAAATAACCCTATTAAATACGAAAGCAATCGTTAGAAGGTTATTAAAAGAAAAATATATGAACTATCATAAAAGAATAAGATTGTGTTTTTGTTTTTATTTCATAATAGTGATAAACAAAATTTATTGATAACATTCTAAGAGCAGCGGATCGGCTAGAAAATATTGAAGTGTTTGTTTATCTCCTTTTCTACGTACCGCAATCGTAGATTTGATTTCGAAGTATTCCAATATGGGCATATATATATATTTAGTTATATTTGTAACCAACTGATCCATTCTCTTTCGTTGTCCTATCGTCTTTAATGGGTACACCATAAAAAAACCTTACTTGACTCACCCCTCCGCATTCTCTCACATAGAAACTGCGCCGTAATACAAACACAGCTCTTGCACCATTCACAGAATGCGATGGATTACGTCAATACAGATATTTTTTCACCTCAGTAACCAAGCGTATCATGTTCTAATATAAATAAGTTTCATTCTGAGATCCTAATAAATAATTCGATTTCAATGAAACATAATTTTTAAAAAGTTTTAAAACTAAAAATAACATATACGCGAATTGCGGTAATATACAATTAACCGATCTCAAACTAAGTAATAACCATACCGATCATTCCGACCTCTATAATTTTATTATACTATTTATAAAACACATCACAAATGCATAGTCTCAGATAAAAGCTACTCCTAAAAAATACCTTGACCAAAATAAGCCTTAGAATTTTATTACTCATAGCAACGAATCTATTACGATGTTACATGTCTATCAATATCTCAATCAGTGATGTGAAACTGTCAACAAGCCAAAACAACAAAAGTTAAACTAACAACAAACTCGCCCATTGGAGTCGAGGTTATTTTTAGACTAGAAAATCGAAAAATTCTCTCCGTTGAAGTTTGAAGCGGTGCCTTTTATATCGCAAGACGAACATCCCAACTACTATGCTCTCATGATGTAACATTTAATGCAATAAAATCCGTAAAACTCTTCCACTTGCGGCCGACGCGTGTTATGACGGCTGTCGGGAGAGTCAAGGGTTGCCCGCACGGACGTCTCGGAGTTCGAACCTGGGTTCACGTGACCTATGACACTCCACATCACGCTGTTGGCCAATTCCACACTGACGAAATTATGATTTTTTCATGTTCAAACAAAAGATATAATTATAAAAAGTATACGTTCACAAATCATAGGTGATTGTTTTTGTAATTTTTTCTAATACCTAAATGCTTCAAATACTACTTTCAGTATTCGCTATTCTGTGATAAAATTGTTAAATATAGGAAAAGTTAGCTTTTTAGATATAATTAATTATGTCTCATTTAATTTTTTTTATAAGCGGCCCTAATAAAAGATACAGTTTCTTCTTTTTCAACTTAATTTTCATTATTGATATTACAGAATGTGTAATTGATAAAGAGAAACAGTTAAATTACAACAATTACGAAACAACATTGCAGTAACATATTTATGTCTCTAAATTAATCAGAACGTAGTAGGTGGAAATTCTATAAGTTTTGAGTAGGCGCCCGCTAACCGGGCTGATTTACATACTTTCGTTGGAAACGATCTTTATCTGGACCAAAACTGATGGTGGATTGAGTTAACCATGACATTTTATATCAAAGACACCCTTCGGCCTTTCTAACTTTGGAATAATGAATAAAATAAAACGCCAACAATCGATCTTAACAAAGTAGTAGTCACTGGCGCAACTTACATGAGCTATTTTCATTAATAATAAACAAAGACAAATTTTATAAATGGCAGGACTGTTTTACTCCACTGCGGCACCATTAATTCTACCAACAGGTAGTAATTAATAAGCACTGTTATGATCCGGTTTGGAGGGCAGCGTGTAATTACTCATCAAATATATCAACACCTCCCGCTTCTGCTGAATGAATCCCATACTACGGAGTAAAAATTTTTCAAATCTTAATTAGCACGTAATTCCCGAATAATTATTTATTTTTAAATTTGAGCTTTGCGAGAATTATGTGCTAATTAAGATGTATAAATTTTACTCCTTAGTAGGGCAAGCCAGGCTTTTGGGCTTGTATGGTAGTACCGCCTCTGACTGTAATCGTCTCTATCTCTTAAAAAAAATGAACTTATAAAGTCTTAGAAAGGACGTAGAGGTTACGCGAGACGTTAAAGGAGATCTTTATAATTGACATGTGTGGTTGTTAATGCGTATTTAACCCGGACCCCGCTGTCAAAAGCGTGGCGTTACGAACACACAGTCTCCGAGTGGCTGCTTGGATGGACGGACGGACAGGTAGATGGTGAGAGGAGATATGCTAACGCCGCCAGAAGCTCGACAGACAGCGTTAGAATAATCCATTGGATTTAACGTCTCTCGATATGATTATGTAACTGTTAAATTTATTGCGTAAAATTTAAGGCTAATTATACTGTCCAGGAGTTTCTGATAAATCAAAAATCGTGAAATTTTTTGACTCTTATGCGGAATTGTTATTATATTGTTTACGGTATTTTAGAAGAGTGACTGTTTTGGTTTCTAACCGACTTTTCTAAGCAGAACTGTATTTCAAGCCGATGGGAGCTTCCTCAGAAAAAAAATATAAAAATAACTGTTCAAAAGTGTTTGTAAACGCCTGTTTGAATAAATGTGCTTATTTTTTTTTAGTTAACTATTTGGTACAGTTTGAAGCCAGATTTGCAATCTTTTATTAGGGAGGGGTTCGAATCCAAGTTACAATCAAAGCATTAAATATATGTTCTGTTAAAAAACGTGACAGTTTAACTTATCGACTACATTAGCTTATTTTGGTTGATTTTTTTTACTTATACAATTATTTTACCACGCAATAATTAGATCCGTGGTGGCTTATTATCCGGATTTAATTCCTGGCGTTAGAAGAAGCTAACTTCAATTCTAGGTTACTTCATAAAAGAAACTTCTGCAACTATAAATTTGAGATTCAACATTTGAATGCTATAAACATCTACTAATAATGATAGAAATTTGATCGTTTGGATGCTTATTACTAAGTTACTCAAAAAAGCCGACCGTATTTGAATTAATTACTTTTTCTTTTCCATTAGGATTTACTGTTATAAGATTTATCGTGATCTATTGTAATTGACGACATGACGCAAAGACATTTACCAATTTATGATAAAACTAGGTTCTGGCTTCTTAGCTCGTTATAGACATATGTTTTTTATTATTACTCGAACGTTTTCCATTTCTCTCTCAGTTAAATATTGAAAGTCATCCAGACCAAAACTAGTAATTCTTTTCTTCACTTATTATATATTTCATTAATATTTATTATTAATAATTAATATATTTACGCATATCATTAATTTATTATATGTTTCATTATTTATATATCTGTACAGATTATGGTAATAAGATTATTATACTATAGATTGTACTCATAGACTAGTTTATTTCAAAAGCAGGTCAAATTCTAATAAATCTAATCGAAATTAATATTGCAAATAAGCTATAATTTTTCGATTACAATATCTTTAATTTTGCAAAAATAGTCATTCTACAAATTACTATCTCGTTTAACTTTATAAAGGATTGAAGGGCACAGTAAAGGTTGTGATGCACTTAAGCGGAAATGTGTACTTTTAATCTCGCCACATTTCAATCCTGGTTAAAATCATTTTTATCTTTACTTTTATAAAAATATTTATAGTAGTAGACCAAATATACTAAGCTAAGTATTAAAAATAAATTATAAACGTCCAATTATAAACAAACGCCTTAACTTTACAACAAAATACAATAGGCATAAAATATGTAAAATCTTATTCTTCAATCATTATAAAAATAAATAGTTCACTTCTTTTCGAGGTGCAGTTCCGCTGAGAAGGTCCGACGAGTAACTCAATGGTTGCTCTTTTCAATTACCGTTACAATATGTTTAGGCTTATTACAATGTAATAGTTATCCCACATACGGGACAAGCAACCTAGTTTCACGCAATTTGGTCATACTACTTGAACAGTATAACAAGATTTATGCAATAGTGTATTTCTAATTTTAGTTTTAAAATTCTTAAGTAATGATTCCGGGATATCCTGTGGAATTTATTGTATATGCGTATACTCAGTCTCGAAAGGCGTCACGCGTAATAAGCGTCTAACTGACTTAATAACATATAATAACTGACATAATTATCATTTCACACAATACTCCGCTCGTAGCTTTAGTGTATTTACACCCTAAGCCATGAGGCTTACGAATGGTTCGACAATGTTTATAGAATGACGTTAACATTACAAACGTTTGACGTTGAGCTTATCCTGTTGCGATCTCGGCGTGAACTGTGGGTCGATCATTAAGTTGTCTATACCGCGCGAGAGACACGAGTTTAACTCTTGGTAGCTATACGTAAAGCAATCAATTGAATTAATTATTCATTGAACGTTAAAGCAATATTTGATCATTGAATTTTTTACGGCGTAGACTGACAAATGAGCTGCTGGTTAAATTAGGTTAGTCATGGACATTTGTAACATTACAGAACTTGCAAATGCATTGCCGGTCATTGAGAGGGGAATATTTGAAAGAGGGAGGAAGGATTAAGAGGCAAGGAGAAAAGAGGGGGAGGAGAGACAAGGGGTGATGAACGCAGGGGGAGGAGAGTGAAAGGGGGTGGAAGGGGAGAAAGGGGAATAGGCTACCGTCCACCTCCATTCACTCACCGGACGAAACACGGAACTTGTTCCGTCCAGTGAGTGAGGTGGGCGGTAGCTTTACGCCTATTTTTTATGTGGTCAGGTTACTTACCCGGTTCGAGCCGGACAATTCAGCAGCTGCATAGCTCTAGTACCGTAGTAGAATAATATCAATCTACACTTTACAAATTACAGTTAACCTTATTTATTTGCATGAGATTTGCCTTCTAGGTGATAATGCGTCGATTCTTCCGTCCAAGTGCAACATGAGTATCATCAAGGTAATAGTGAATACGTTTATTGAATTGATGCGTTTGTCACTTCTAGTATTTTTTTTAAGAAAACGTATTTATTTCTAGAACGGATGGTGTGTTGTTATGAGCATCACTATCAAATGGATAACTTCTGTAGTTGCCGGCTTTATCTTTATATAAAAATTTCTATGTCGTGGTATTCAAAAAGGAATATATACTAGATTTCTTTTCTGGAGCAATCGGGCAAACGAGCAAGCGACTTACTTGATGGAAAGCAAAACCGCTGCTCTTGGACATTTGCAACGTCGAACGTTTTGCAAATACGCTGCCGGCGTTCAAGTTATTTTTTCCCTTCCAAATATTGGGAATATTAGGAAGGGAAAAATATTAGAGGAAAGTGAAAACGTTAGTTGTTTAAATTTATACTAAAAATGTCAAAGACATGATCTGACAAATCATAATCATCACAGTCAAAACAACTATCAACTAGCCCGTTGGAGTAGTGGTTAGTGCTCCTGATTGCAAATCCAAAGGTCGTGGGTTCGATTCCCACCCAGGATAAAATGTTTGTGCGATGAGCATAGGTATTTGTTCTGTGTCTGGGTGTTAATTATCTATTCAAGTATATAAGCATGTATATCAGTTGTCTGATTGCCATAGCACAGGCTCTGCCTAGTTTGGGATCAGATGGCAATGTGTGAGATGTGCCATAATATTATTTGATATTAACTATCTTATACATTGAATATCTAGGTATACTCTTCGCTATTATATATAAATACGACCAGTTGCGGTACTACCATACAAGCCCAAAAGCCCGGCTTGCCCTACTAAGGAGTAAAATTTATAAATCTTAGTGAGCACATAATTCCCGAATATTTTTTTTTTAATTTGAGCGTTGCGTTTCTACCGCCACTGAATATAATATATATTTAAAATTGTTGACAATGACTTTTTACACTTTTTATCAATTCAATAGACAACGGTCTGTTAAACCAGCTGGTTATCCAATAGTTTAACCCAAATAGCTAATTAAAAAGAAGAAAGCGTACAAAAGACCCGGCGTGTCCTAACGCACGCGAACTCCCGGGTTCTTTGCTGGGCACTAATCCCTGAACGAGCCTCAGTCCGTGTTTGTTTTGCTTCGAGCACGCAACCCGGTAAGAGGGTGGTCTGAATGCTAAAAAAGTTAGGAAAAATCGATATAAGCCAAGAAAATAGTGTGTAGTTGTAAATAGTAAGTCGTAGTTAAAGATCATTGTACGAAATGACCTTCGTACTCATTAGAATACTACAAATTTAAATTAACTAAAGATAACCAAAGAATAAAAGCTCACAAATTGTTTCATTGTTTTGTGGATCAAAATAATGTTGTTGCGTTAAATCAAATTTAATTGTAAAAAAGTTTACTTTTATCATACTCTGATTCTGTATCATACTCTGATTATACTTTCGTATTGTAAGCGAGTTAATGAGACAAATCTATTTTTTTTAGATATCAACCTTTCCGAAAAAAATAATAAATAAATTGTTTATATAAAACAATTTTCTTGTTCAGAATATGTCACCTGGATTGAAAGTAAAGAGCGAATTTTAATTTGTAAAATTTAAAAATGACTAACTATTGATTGAGTAACTATTAATTTGAGTAAGTAAGTAATAAGTAGATGAAATCAAGACTTTTTTTTAATCTCTACTATTAACCGAACAAAACATACGTGACGCAAGCACACGAAATTGAATCCCAAACCCCACCGCTCTACTTATCGATCCCACTTTCTATTCAAACTCGTTTGAAACTACGATATGCATCGTGGCGTTCTAATTTGCATCACCACGAGTGGGGCTTATCTTATCACAGCAGGGATACTACGAAAAAATTAACTAGCCTCGAAAACAAACACATTATATTGTACATTTTAATTTGTAATACATAAGTAAATGTCAAATTCAACGTCAAAAGTCAAAATTCTTTATTCAAAATTGGATTGGTTTACAATTTACGGTGGTAGAGCCACGCAGCTGTTCCCGCTGCTGGATGGGCTGGCTCGAACCAGATAAGTACCACGACCTCACAGAAAATCGGCGTAAAGTGGAAGTGTTTTTGCTTCCATGTTTCGTCTGGTGAGTGAGATGGCCGGTGGCCCACTCCTTTCCCTCCCCTTCCTACCTCTCTCACTCCCTACCCTATCTATTTCTCTATTCCATACCCTCTTCCACTCCCTTTCTCCTCCCCTTCTTTTCTTCGAAAATTAACCCCCTTAAAGGCCGGCAACGCATTTGCGAGCTTTATAATGCTGCAGATGTCCATGGGCGGCTGTGATCACTTACCATCAGGTGAGCCGCTTGCTCGTTTGTCAGCCTAATCCATAAAAAGAAAACTATTTTTGACGTCTTATGATTCTACTACAATATCCAGTAGATAGCTTTTGATTCAATCGACCTGAAGATCCAGCCGAAGAATCATTCAAGACAGACGAAGTCCGCTAATCAGCTAGATTAGTTTTTGGATAGAAATATTTTCAAAATATCAGGGGCTTATATTTATTTAAAAAAATAGGCTTGTTTACTGCGCTTATAATATAATACTATAATCAGCATGTGATATCATAAAATTAACTTTAAGTTATCAATGGCCAATATTATAAATCAGGTGTATCTTTTGTTGCGGTTCACATACATTATGCATCACATTAAAGCCTTGCCTACGAATAAGTCAACTCATCCATACGTGCGACCTTGCATCCAATTCGTAGACATTTCCATGGGTTCAGTATCCTGATAAAACTTTGCAGAGTCGCACAGACTATAAGTTCCCAACGAAGACGCTACTACCTCCTAGTAGGAGCTAGAGCTTTTCGTGGATAAATAATCAGAGAAAGATAATTAATTTTTAATTTGTAACTATTACCAGATAATAGACAGAAATATAAAATTGGTATCATTAACTATCATATAAAAGAGGGCATTTAATTTTTTTATTGTAGAGGGAACGGTTAACCATAAAAGGCAGGGAACCAAGACTAAACTAAAAGCAACACCTTTGATCATTTTAAGACACAAGACTTGTCCAGTTCCCAACGTCTCACATAGCAACCCCAAAGACTAAATTCGAATAAGAAATCGGGTTAATACTAACAACATGCCTGACTTATTACATGCCCACATCCCATACGCCTGTACGAAACAACTTCCATGCTGTTTTATTGAAATAACATCGACTGGCGATGACTAAGCAATGCGCGGTAAGCGATTTCTTCGTACGCTCCGTGACGCTCCCCAGTCAAATCCCTTCGCAAGTGACAAATTGCCAGTTTCATTCGGTCCCGCGTTCGATTCCGTATTACTGGCACTAATTTCACGATGGCTTAGTGGGACTTGAAGTCGTAACTATCCAATATGTATATAGCGGTTTCTTCCATAATCGTTTGTTGTTACCTTGCAATTATTCTTGTAAAGAATGAATTATTAAGGACTCTTAAGGTCGTAACTATAGGGTGGGCCAAAAATTTTTGCAAATAGCAACACTTGATTTCTCCAAAACCGTGAGAGCAAGGGGCGCG
>DWHO01003634.1:0-11815 GCA_018247575.1 Eurytides lysithous rurik | reverse complement strand
CTGATGGTAAGTGACCACCACCGCCCATGGACATTTGCAGCAATATAAAACTCGCAAATGCATTGTCAGCCTTTAAGGGGGAGGGAGGAAAAGTGAGAAGGATGAAGGATGCAGGAGAGAGGGAGCAGAAGGGGAAGGGGGTGAAGAAAGTGATAGGGAAGGGAGTGAGAGAGGGACACGGATAACGGATACACTTTAAACCGGAACAGAGTAGTTTGGTGGAAGAATAACGGAGGGCAACATTACCACCTCACACGGACTCTACAAGAGGCTAACCACTTAAAAATGAAATGTCTATTACTATCATTATTGCTACCATTTTAGTGGTAGAATTCTTTGCTGATTCCGATTGGTAGGTACCACTGAATTGCCAGCTATTATATGTCAAGCAGTATAACTGGACATAAAGATTCATCTTATATTTGTAAGAGTCGAGCAGTTTCGAGCTCGTGCATTTCAAATACTATGTCTATACGGGCGAGTGTGATACTCTCAATTAGACATCGATACTCGACAAGTCAATTTAGCTTGCACGATTAGTCAATTTAATTACTTGAAAAAAATCACCTTTGATTGGTGGATGACTGATGAGCAAAGCAAAGTTTCGAATTGATCAGTTAAATCAATAGATAACACCGTGCAGTTAACGTTGCCTTGCACGTCTTGACACAAGGTGTTAAAAAAACTTCAGCAAACTTCAAACCATGTTTATACCGTAATCGAGAAAAGTCAATAAAATTGCTACGAAACACGTGTTTCCGAGCGATAATTGACCACATGTGTGCCATCTAACGGAAACCGGTCGCAAATAGGCCGAGCTACCTAATCGGTGTGAACAGTCAAACTCCCAGCAGTGGGACACATTAAATTTGATGATCCGTTTTTGCTTTAGTTGATAGTGGCTAGCTAGTTCGGTATCAGGCAGGTCGTAGGTTCGATTCCCACCCGGGGCAAATATTTGTATAAACTACAGACAATTGTAGAATTTCCGATCCGGATCTGTGGGTTCAACTGTGTAAAATTTGTATATGAAAACCGCCCTTACAACGCAACATATTTCTATCACAGAATAAGGGCCTATTTAAAAAAAAAATACTGGCATTATTATTATCACGTCAGCTTTTGAACGTATACCGCAAAAAACGATAGGCCCACCTTATTTTTTTTTAATAAAACGCGTCGAGACAAGCAAATCACGCACCTGGTGGATAGCGCTTGCCTATAAAAGCACAGCGCCACACATACACATACACACACGCACACACACACACACGCACACGCAGAACCTGCTTAAATCTGCGCTGTGCTCATCATCAGAGATTTAATATGTTTTATGAAATTCCTTTGTAATTTCTTATGTATAACACATTACTTTCTTTCTGTGGAATTACGAACGGCAATAAATATGGCCGAAGTCAAAATCCAGTGACTGTCTTAGATGGACCGTGTTCTGGTTTGAATCCATCTTTTATCTCTATATTACGAGCGCATCGCAGAGGCGTGCAGTTATAGACGCGTGTGCTTAATACTGGGATCACCACAATATAATATCAATTAGCACCAGATCACGCCTTGCTCCTCTGATCACTAATTCCTAAAAAGAACTTCCAGACGAACGAGACTGGGGGGGACGCAGTCGCCAGTTATAAATCGAAACACCGCTTACGCTCCTTACGCCGTCATTATCGGCGATTAAAGCACAGAGCAGGATGGACCAAATTACACGCTTCGGGCGCTTGCGACCTCCTACGGACCACGGTCATTACACCGGCGGCAGCGCGGCCGGCGAGCAAGTGGTGCCGTAATAGCCATGTCGAAAATTTAAAAAAAAAACGTAACTATGTTCGAAATTCGAATGATTCTTATTCAGTTCCCTCCTTTTTAATTTGTTTCTTTACGAACGACCTCTTAAACAAATGAAATAAACTTTTTATCTACATATTTATATGAATGTGTATACAAAATAGATTGATTTAAGTAAAAAGAAATTGTTTTAATTCTACCTTACTCTCATTTATAAGCACCGAAATTGTGTTATTGTATACTTCTAACTAGAACAAACATAGAAAACCATGACAAAGCCAGGAGTGATATTACTGCTCAAGCAAATGCACAAGATTTATTTTAATTAGAGAATATGTCAAAAAAGTTTAATTTTAAAAATGTCTAAAATTAAATATTTAAAAGCGAAACTCAATTTTGATTTGCGTCAGTGCAGAAACTAAACAAGAGTCAGTTGAACTGATAGTTGTTGAGAGTCTCAATAACTTGAAACTAATAACATTATATAGAACCAGTAGCTTGAGATAGAAATATCTAATGTCATAGACAATTAATCATAATATCAATCAACACAAAAATTTCTAACGATACATATGCATTTTCTTAGGAAAATTAAATTTTATTTTGAACTATAATAAAAATTGCACAAAATCTTGTATCAGAATATCAATGGATAATTGTTACTACAGTAACTACGATAATTGTTATTACAGGAAACTAGGGAAATAATCACTTTAACACAGTAAGTAGTCCAGATTAACTAATAGAGAATATTTTGAAAGCAATCTAGCAAGAAAAGAACAAAAAAACTTTCACTGCATGTTAATCCCACAATTCTCATAGTGAATGTGTGTCAAAAAAGTAAACATTAAACACAATAATAGTTTTAACTATTTTTGCTGAATGAAGACATATCTCAAAAGATATAAACAATATTGACACAACACAAATTATATACCAATGCTATGGTAAAAATTGTATTGTGATGGAATGTGTTTTTTTTATATCATTGTGTTAAATATAAGAATCCAAAGCAGCAGTTTTAAATCATGGTATAATAAAACTATTTTTAACAATGTCACTATGAAAAAAAAGAAAAAATTGTAAATGTTTCATAAATGTTAATAATATGAGCCTGACAGTAATTAATTTTTTTGTATAAATATTATGAAATCCATCCTTCAGCGAAAACATAGTAAAAAGAAAAGTTAGAATTCCTAAAGAATCTATAAATTTGAAAACAGCTCTACAAATGTACTTTTGAGCGTATAAAATAAAAATAAAGCATGTTTTGAGTTTTGATATTAGAAACAAATCATGTTAAATATCAAAATCAAACATTCCAAAACTACGCAGTAAGTGGAAAAAAATTGTTAATTTTATAACTTAAACACGTTATTATTCTCAATATATAACTGTACTTAACTTACCATTAATTGAAGCTTCTTCTGAATTATAATGGTTACCTTCACTTATAAATTTGTTTTCATTTGTCACTTATATTTTATTTTACCTTTCTTAGTATTAATTAAAATCCATTATAATTTTTTTGTTTATCTCACAACTCTTACGAATTTTCAGTATTAAATGTCATACACATTTGTTTTCGTAACAATCTTAAATTAAAAAAAAACCAAACACACGATTACTCAATTATTCGTCTCCAACACACGGCTGATCCGTGCGGCTCTCTAAAATTTTATTTTGTTACGTTGAGTTTCGGACGTTTCGCGGACGAAAGGAAGAAGAAGACAACAATATACTTTTGCTATAAGTGCGATTGACACACTTAATAGAAATTAACTCCTGTACATAAGTAACAGCGCGTTGCTGCCATTCATAGATGTGTTGCCACTAGCACAAAATACGTTCCATTACTGCATAAGTTTATTAAATGTCTTTTTAAAACTTAAAACAAAATAATGATTTTTACATTTTCTTTAAACATTTTCATGTTTATGTGTATAACTCTTTTCTTTAGTAAGGAAATTAGTTTAAAGATTGTAGTTGATTAAAAGAATTGAATTTAAAATGGCTATTAGGCATCCAAAACATTGTCTATTTTTTTAATAAAGACCATGTCTTTTTTATATTATTACATAAACCAATAAAAACACCTAGAGCAGTACATCCAAACATCCATAGGCAGTAAAGTTTTTTAAAACCCTCGGTGCGTACAAGGATTGATTATTTGATTTCAGAAACGAATAATAAAATTTTTTAAAAATAAATAACGCCGAAAAAAAAGATTTCTCCAAACAGTGCTAATGCTTAAACTTTTAAATTAATTCAATTTAAGTTTACGTTAAGACAGGGATTTCAAATTTTATATAAAGAGTAATAAATAGCACAAGTTAAGGTTGTTATATGACCTATTTTAGTTATATTATTTTTATTAAACTAAAATTTAAAATGCTTTTGTTTGTTCAAACTAGAAGAAAAGTTTGATGAGGGCTGGATTTTTTATTTAAAACTTATTTGATATAGCTCATGGATCAACCGTCTAAAATTTTGTTACAGTGTCATTCAATTTCACTGTCAAAAATGACATGGAAGATATGATGACACATGAATCATTCTTTTCCTGGTTGCTTCCAAAGAACCTTCCTTTAGTTATTTTGTTATGCAATAATCCAGATCAGTGGTAATTTTAAACAATTTATATCAGAGAAATTTTCTCTCACTTTCACATATCTTTTTAACAGCAAATATAGACAAAGTTTAAAATACAAACACAATCGCCTTCATGGATCGCATAGTAGTTTCAATGGTTACTAATCATTATAACGTGTAGTGGGTTCGACCCCACACACAAGATAGAAATTCTTGTCACTCACAAATAATTGTTTCGAATCTATACGTCCTCCTTTAATACCCCTGCAACACAGGTATATTATTTTCTACAGCAGAGAGCTATTTTAATTTGAAAAAACAATCCAGCACATTACATTTATAAGAGCAATATGATTACAATATTTGAAGTAGTCCATTTGGACACTTTAAATGTTTGTTGGTGTTTTTTAATTTACTGAACTTACAAACCGCATCTGTGACTCTAAAAAGCTACGTAAGAAATTCCATGATTTGATGAAAAAAAAATGACATCCAAAAATTAAACTTGATATTTAATACTTAAAAGAACACGCGAAGCGGAGAATTGTAACGTAAAAACTCAATTATGAAGGTCAGAAGTTAAGTCGATGTGTATAAACGAGTACGTAAAATAATTAAACGCGACTGACAAATGTGATTACCAGATGTTTAGGCAAACGAGGAAATATTTTTTGCTCATATAAAATTTGGCGTAAACATATAAATCAAACACACAGCTGGCTGTGCACGTTTATTTTAATAAGAATTTAGAAATATATATTCAGATCTGATACAATTTCCTAAATTTTCATTACGGCTCATTTTTGAAAATAATGAGCAAAAATAACTAATAGATGGCGTAACAAACATTAAACACAAATGTTGACAAAAATCGCGGTATATAATATATATTAGTAGTTTTTCAGTTGGCAAATCGTAAAGTAACTCAAAGAAAATTATTATAAAAGTAACCTTCTTATCATCTTAAGATACAAAACAAGTAACAGATTAGGATATACATAGGTACATGGATAAACAAAACATTACAAATGCAAAAAAGTTTGTGTTACAACGTTGAGTCGTCAGAGACAGTTGCTTAACATTGTGCAGCATGGAGTGGACAGGGCTGGTATTCTGCAAAAATCCATTCCAGTCTAGGGTGTTCATTAGTGGCATAAAACTAAGGCTTATTATTATAATGATAGTAACTCAGGCAAATTAAAGTTTATCTGCTGATTCAATAATTTCAATGCATGTAAATGATTGAACTTCAACTGTGTGAAATGACCAAATTGTGCTGCTAAACGAAATTATGAAGTTAGAAAATGTTATTTACGTAATTTTTATGAATTAAGTCACAAAATGTGATAAAAAATTGTAATTGAAAAAAAAAACGAGTTCAATTATAACGATATTAAAAGAACGAATTAAAATGAGGAAAAAAACCACAATACGTTGAACATAATTGAATACTCAATACATATAGGCATTTTACTTTCTTTCTGGTTTTATTAAAATAAAAATTTTAAATGCAAAATAAACGATATTATATTTTTGATATATGGCATAACAAATCCGTGAATAGATTGGTTTCCGCGGATGTTATGCTATGTAAACATGGTACTTATTTTTACTAAAAACTATAACATAACATTACCTTATAAAGTAATTGTAGATATAAAAATTGAGGAAACAAGACTTTGACCTTCAATTGGGTTTAGCCCAAAGCATTTCATTCCAACTTCGTTCCCTACGAGCTTTCTGAGAAATTTAATTACAAAAAAATGCCTTTTAATGACACAGCTTTGTTTTTTTATGGCAATCTTTTTTATTGTTCCTTTATATTAACTGCGTACTTGGTTACTTGAAAATAGGTACATTCATAAAAGCTTACTAGCAGATGACTCCCTGTCCTGGGAAACGTCTCACTTGTTAAAATTCTCTAGCGATTGTGATTAAACTGTAAGGTCAAACCTCCTGTAGAGGGACTTTGGATAGCATACTGCTCTCTCCCGTTTTTAGTCCTATCGTACATTTCACGCTAGCATAGGGCACGCAGTGCTTTTATCTGCTAAATCCGCAGGTTACTATTGAGAGAAGAAGCAGTAGATGCAGGTTCTTCTGCTTCTGACGAAGTTTTATAAGCCAGATATTTAAATTGCTTATTACACATACCAGGCGATTCTTCCACGCGATGTCAACAAGTTTTGATAGTTCCTTAATTATTTTTTGACATATCCCTCATTGCATTATTAACTTAAGATAGGATAACTATGAGCAGACTTGATGCCTAGAGGCATTTTCTTCTTCCTAGGACGTAAAAGTAACATTGGCAAGTGCTACAAATTTACTGAAATCATATATATTGTTTAATAAGCGAGGGAAATACATAAAATCGAATTTTGCAATGAGGTTCGAATGTGTTGTTAGATTTATTTACAGGTCATTGTCATTTCTTTATATAGATGTACTTATGATTTTTCTTTATTGTCTTTAGGTTAAAAATATCGTGTGGCCCATATCAGCCTCTGTCCCAAATGCCTTTGCTTTATCATAAGGATGGATTGTCACGTTGCTGCACTATTTACTTTTTCATTAACACCATCAAACAATTCTACGATATTTGAATAAATGTAAGAAACACGATTTCATCTTTATAAATGAATTGTATTTTAAAGGAATGTTGTAAACGTAAGTAAGTTTAAATGGTAACTAACAACATATGCATCTTGAACTCACTTATGTAAACAGTAACACGCCGTAATGATAATTCATTTCTAAATTTTTCGAATACTCCTCGATTACTGTACGGGCTCTATGACCTATTCGTGTTATAGTTTAAAAAACATTAGAACTTGATTTCTAAAAACCCTGCTATAAGATTCAAAATGACATGATGATGCGCAAAACGACCAAAGAAATATGGACTTTCTCGCAACTTATAGAGTACAACCGCGTTATGTCAGCGTTTCTCAAACTTTTCGATAAGGCCATCAAAAAAACTGTTTTTAACCCTATTAAATACACGAAAAGACACTATCTTCAATATGAAAACGATTCTTCGTATTTTTGTGATTTCTTAACGCACACTTTTTATTTACACACCAATCTCTTATATTAAAACTGCAGTTTTAGAAGATACAACTTTTAATGGTATAAACACACATAAACATTTTAGCATTCGTTATATCTGAAAAATTGCATAAAGAGAAACAACAGATTTTCATATATTCGGTTTGACGTTTCAAATCTACCTGCCTACGAGGACTCTATTATATCTTCCGTTCCTTTATCCCGTAGCCATATGGCTAACTGACTGTTAAAAAAACACGTAGGTATTATCCACGTGGATGACGCTATATAAATTTAAAAATAATTAAGCATCAGGAGCTTCAACGTGGTACATTTAGCTCCCTGTTTAATCAAGGTACGAATGGTGGCTACCGGTCTTCAGACTTCCATGGCTGCCAATGTCCATGAATATTATTTGTCAACTTGGACATGAATCGTGCTTCCATGTCAGCACAACCTATCAATCCGTCAATTTGGACACGGATTGCGTGAACTTTGAGAAGCGCTGTCGAGACGGAGGCGAGTTTGACGTGTGTGGGTGCGAGGTGCTCGCAACAAACCAGTCGGTCCCCGCTACCTGTGCGACCGAAATTCCAGGTACCCGACGAATGCTTCGGGATGCACACAACTCCATAAGCTAAAAGTTCCGGAGCTTTATAGCGACGCGTAAGCTAAAAGCATCAACGTACGAGGGGTGATCAATAAGTAATGATAATCAATATAAAACAGAATTATTAGATTAAAAAAAGTATTTTATTTTTCCACATAGTCTCCTAACAAGTTAATACATTTAGTGTATCTTTTTTCTAAACCCATGATTCCCTTTGAAAAAAATTCTTTGTCTTGACCCTCCCAAAATGCCTCTACTGTGTAGGTTCTGCCCAGCTTAAATTCCTTGGCCCAACGTGCGACTGTGGAATATGGAGGAGCAGACTCCCCCAATGTTTCCTCTAAGTCGCTGTGTATGTGTTTGGTAGACATTTTTTTTTTCAGGCAGAGGTATTTGATGACAGCTCTTATTTCATTTTTCTCCATTTTGATGTTTTCTTTTCGACAGTTGGTATTCAAATGAATATATCTCCCTGTAATGGTGTCCTATTTATACAATTTTCGGAAGCTGAACTAGTGGACATAGAAGCAAGCAAAAAATAATAATTTAGGTTTTTTAGCGTTCTAGAAATACTCGATTATTATTATCGTATGTCCAACACTCTACTTAAAACATTACATTTACAACTTAAAATCATCACGTTATAATGTGTTAAAAACAATAATTTCACGTTGTCGATTGATATGTTTACAAACACTGTTTTATCAAACATAACACATTTCGAATTTTAATATTTTAAAATTTCACACAAAAAGTAAATTTTTTTATATAACAAAATTTAAATCTGGCTTTAAAATCACCCCAATGAATATAATGTATCTTATTTTAAAAAAATACCCGGTGACCCCTTTCGACGCTAATGTTTCAATGTGTATTAAATTTCTGCGGAACCGAACTCACTACAACTTTTTACAAAAATTTATCAACAAAAATTGTTGACATTTGGAGATATAGCATATTATCCACTCCTACAGGTACCATCCGCGGTCAACGCGGTCCACGACTAGATCCGCCGCTGGAAAAGCGTCAAGCCAGCTGTTAGCTCGAGGACTCGAGGAGGCTCTGCTGGTCACTCAGAAGACAGCACATTAGGAAAACGAGCTACGCGTTCCGGCACGCTTTACTTGGAGAAAAAATCAACCCGGGAAGGAGCTGCTTCGGCGGCAGGGTAATGGAAATATGTAAATGAGTTCTCGAGTTGCCTATAAGTACCCTAGACAGAACATCGTAGATGTTTGTTCGTTGCTAGTCCGACATAATCCCTCCTTGCACTTACGAGGACGGGCTATATGCGCTTCCACTACGTTAATTGAAAAAAAAAGTACAGCATGTCATATCTGGTAATCTAAAAATACATTATGACTACTGCTAAATATAGTAATAGCGAAGCGTATTATTTTAATTTGTATACACATATGTCTAATTAAAATATTTATGCAATTCGAATTATTTTTTCCTATAATAGATTAAGCTATGAGACGAACTAGTCGTGCCAATGGTGTTAAATCTAATCGCAAACTGTCTCGAACTGGTTGATTTCAAAATCTTTCTTTTTGCTTCGTTGTGGAATAATTGGCGATAATTTGGTACTATTCTAAATGTGGATTCTAAAACCAGCCCTGGCGTCCTCTAATTACAAGCCATACGACTTGTATCAATATAATTCCATAGGAAATAGCATGCCCAACTCTTTTGTGAATTTCAATAAAAAAAAAAATAGAAATAGAAAAATAATGCAATACAGAAACTAAATCAAAATATTTGCACTATTTGAAAAATAATAGTTGTGACAGATTAAAAATTAAATATCCGAAGCAATCAATACAACTAAGCTAAGCCGTAACATCAATAAATGAACAAACTGTTTGCCAAACCAATTTACACGACTTTATAAATTTAAGACGTATGATTTAGCGAAAAATAAAACAACAGTTTTATTAACAGGACATGAAAACGTGCTGCTGCATATCTATTATTCTAAGATGTTTTCTTTTTCTAATATGAAACAATCCTTTTTCAAGTATCAATATGAATTTGTTCGTTTCAAAATGCTTACATAGGTTCCTTTCTTTTTTACTTACCCGACTTACTTCTTTTTTTCTTACTTGCCTTCATTATAAATGTATGTATTCCACATTAACATCTAATTTTAAATGATCGCGGAACCCTATTTCTAGTCAGTGTATTAATGCCATCAGCTATCCTAGAGATCCTTTTTAAATTTATGGATTTTTGTTTTCAGAGATATCAATGGCATTTTGTTCTTCGTGATGTATTACGTCATAACCTTGATCATTGAGGCCAATTAAAATTAAAATCGTATGACTCAAAGAACTTTTAAATACTTTAACTTTTATATATTTACCTTCTGTACTAAATGGGCCAAGGGAATACAAAATAAGATTTATCTTCATACGTGATCCTAGGGAAACAACCTCTAGAAATATTAAGCGTAGCACATTTATCCATCCATCCATTATTTATATCGACAAGGTAAATAATCATTTAGCTTTGCATGAATTACAGTTCCATAAATCAATAACAAAAGGAAGTTTAGACAAATTCTATCCTAATTGCGCATTCATCTTCGAAAATATCACTGTGAGATGAATAAATAAATGGCTGACACAGTCAGATAAATGAATGATTTATTGCAATATAATTGGATCAATAATTAGTTTGGCAGTCGTTGTAATTTTGGAATTGTTAATAGCTACCACTTCGATAGCAAAAGTAGCTATTATTCAGTAATTTCTATTTAACAGTTTCTTTTTAATATACATTTTATTTAAATCAATTGGATTGTTTTTATTCAAAAAGAAATGGTCTCATGTTAAATTCTAGACAAGTTGAAAAAATTATCATATATGACGCATGCCTTTATAAGGAATACTAGGCTCACGATTTTATTTGACTCAGTCTTAAATTCGTATCATTTTTTATAACCGTTCCATAATAAAAAAGGGTCTATGTCAATCTTCATCAACAGGATGGTCTGTGATTATCATAAAAATAAATTAACAAGCAGTATCAAATCAAAACACGTTCAATTATCATTTTTAAATTAAATCAATGTTGACAATCCCTTCTACTTTTTGTTATCTTATCTTACATCTTGCTTTAATAATATTTTATACCATTGGGCAACGAGTGTGGCGCAGACCTGTACCTTTGAATTGTAGTTCAAAACACTCTGCCACCTTCATTCACCTTTACTACTCGTTCTGTCATCTAATAATCTAAATGTAAACAAAAACTAACTAGATATATAATGCATTTTGATGTTTTTTTTCTCTTATTATTATCACGATTTTCTACTCACTCTTTGACATCTACTGGACTGTTAGTCTTAGAAGATCACTTTCTTAGGTACAACGATGACGCTTTATTTATTCAGACCAATAAGATTGTACTAATTACTGTTCGCTTCGTTTGCTATCAAAGGAAATTTTGAACTGCGCTCTGGTGAGACCACATGAACCACAAGCTAACGCAAGCGCACGATTGAGCGAGCAATAGGACAGATACAATTTCGTGTGGCTATCATGGAAATCAAACTTATTGAACTAAAATTGCAAAGTGAAAATGGACCCTAAGTTCCTGGAAGTAGAATCGTTTATTAGTAAATCCGACAAGATTATATCCGTCTGACAAAAGACGACGTGACTGCCGACTAGTAGCCTATAGCAATTTTATCTACGGAATTTATAGAATTTTAATTGCCGCATACGTATTTTGGCACATTGGGGAATGTAATAT
>DWHO01003633.1:0-11815 GCA_018247575.1 Eurytides lysithous rurik | reverse complement strand
AGTTTTAGAGAGTAAGGCTTGCTCTAAACGCCATGATAATTTGGAGTCCCTAAAACAATCCATACGATTAGCAGTGAAGGATTTTCCAATAAAAAGAGTGCGTGCTGCTATTGATATGGCCTCAACGTTTAAAGGACTGTATTGCAGCCAATGGAGACCACTTCGTATAAGCTTTTTATATTTTAATGGTTTTATATTTATGTATTAAACTAACACAATGGCACAGTAATAAATGTTACGTATAAAAAAGAGGTTGTTTTTCTTTGTAACAATATTTACGGCAAGACTAAGAAGAGATAACATCCCTCTGAAATAGCGGACGACGATTTTATATTACATTATTTATTAAAACATATTTAACAACACATTTACACAGCTTTTTATATATTTTATACTTTTTGGATCTATCATTAATACGAACTACATCAAAACAAAGGGTAGTGTTGCGGCGTTCTTCTACTTAACGATTCCGAAAGTTTTTTTTTTGCTATTGTGAATATATTTTTTTGTAGTTTTTGACCACTTTTGAATTTAGGAAAATTACGATATGCAATTTGGTTACAAGTTGTATTATTTCTCTTTGTTTCATTTGTTTTGTGGTCTTAAATTTCTTACGTTTTTTATTTGTTATAACACTTTGTTAGCGGTTAGTGCTCCTGACGACAAAGCTCAAGGTGGTGGGTTCGATTCCCACCCAGGACTAAATAAATTATTTATTGTATGTAATATTTGTGCGATGATCAGATTTATGTGTCTGGGTGTTAATTTTCAAAAAGTATGTATATATATAATATAATGGTTATATTTATCACGATTAATACATAATAAATCTAAGATTAAGTTACAAAGTTCAAACTTTACAACCGTCAAGTGTCATGTCAGCTAAATGTACTTTTAATCGAGTGTTTTAAGATATTTTTATTACTTTAAGTATATTATGTTTGTTATTTTGTCTCTTATGTACTTAAAGTATATAAGAGACAAAAATAACAAACAACAAATGCAGAACTACAGCATCCAACTGAGTTAATTCTCCGGCGGTTGGTAAATGTTTTAATAGGAGATAGCTTTGAGAATAACCAATCATGTTTGTGACTCCTCCGACGGTGACACACCAGGCACTCGCTTAACGGTAACTGGCTTCACTTGGTCACTGTGACGTAGACGCAGTGGTCGGAGATGTTGTAACTATGCTGGTAGGCGTTAAACGTCTCATACCTATGTACTTTTTGAACAATACACAGATAAACTATTGGATTTTTATGATACATTGTATGTCTTAAGGGTTTTATGATTTATAATGACTTAAACATCTGACGGAAAGGTAAACAATGTGTTTCAATAATGTATAGTTTTCACTTATAAATAAAAATCGTTAACTGTAGTATTTTATGTTCTCTGGTCAAAAGAAATATAGAGGTGTTGTTTTATGAGATTTATCAAAAAGAAGTTATGATCTAATTCAGCGGCTTCTTTTGCGATTACGTCTATTAATTTCCGAGTATTTTACGGAGGTGAGAGCCACGCCGCTGCACCCATTGATGAATCACGGGCTCAAACCGGGTAAGAACCATAACCTCACAGAAAATCGGCGTAAAGTGGAAGTGTTTTTGCTTCCGCGTTTCATCCGGTGATTGAGGTGGCCGGTTTGCCATTCCCTCCCATCCTCCCACTACCTTTCATTCCCCCCCACCCATCCCTTCCTCGCCCTCTCCTCCTCCTCCCAGTTCTACTATCATTCTTCCCTCTTACTCCTACTCCCTCCCTCTTACAAAAATCACCCCCCTAGAGAAGGGGGTGAGACCTCTTTGCTGTTGCAAATGTCTATGGGTGGCGGTGATCGCTTACCATCAGGTGCTTCCTCATTTGTCAGCCTAATCCATAAAAAAAATCAGTTATTAAATACTGATGATTCAAAAGGAAGAACGACAAAATTTATTCCCCCCAGCTGCTTCATCTTTAACGAAGTCTGTGAAAATTTTTGTGGCGTTGTTCCGTTGTCTTATCGATGGCCGATAGGTGAGGAAGATGGTACAATATTAATACTTTTCATTTTTACAAATTCAATTTTAAGTTTAAGTCTTAACGAAGGCACGATGTGGGTCAATTAGTAACGACAGGTACATTGTTTGGTTCTGGGTACCATGCGGGGAAGAGTGCCAAACAATAGCTAACAGACTTCCATTGTAATATTGTTATATGAAATTTAAGCAATCAGTACCGCAGACGGTGTGGCTAAATGTTTCTCAACGAGAATGATTGGAGTCAAGGTGAGGTACAGGATATAGGGCGGTGACAGGAAGAAGTTGATTGCACGTTGAGACTAGGAGGTGTGATCGTTTTATTGCCTTAAACTGCTCCAGGTATTTCGTTACGTCTGCTTATATTTTATTCCTTCAGTATATTAGAGTGTTATATAGATCTCATAATAAACAAACGAATTTCGATTCAGTGTCGATTGAACATGAAAAATGTAGACAAGACTCCACTTTTGTTGATCTGACTGTATTTTATAAATATGTCTTATGTTTTATACGTCATAAATATTTGATAGAATAAGTTTGATAAATATTTGTTGTGGCTAATAAATACTTTGGTAGTAATTCTATAAAAATGTATGTATGAAGTCGATAAAATAGATGTAAAATTTACAATATTTTTTTTACTCGTATTATTTACACTTCTTTTTCCATTACCTTCGTAAACATGCACGATTCAATGCACATGCATGATTCAATGAGGTTTATTTCGATTAATGGATTTTTGACTGAATTCGCGGGGAAGCTACTACTGGCTCGAAATACAGTTCTGTCGAGAAGAGTCGGCGAAAACTTCACATTTATTCATAAAAAAATCTGTAAAAACATGTGAAACCAACTAAATTCCATGCATTTTCATCTATTAGAAACTCTTGAACAGTAACAAGATTTATAAAATAAATAATATTTAATTTTAGTTTTAAAACGCTCAAATGATATATCCATTATATGTATTCAGGATATTTGGTAGAATTTTATTATATACGCGTATACCAGTAAGAAATCTTGCACCTTTTGGAGATGAAATAGAGGTGTAACAAGCTTATTATTATTTCTAGTATTTAAAAATATAAAAATTTTGTCGGATAAACAATCACTTACAGAGTATATAGTGTATGTGTAGACAATTGTTAGAATATAACTATTTAAAAAAAGACATTTAGCAGGGAAGCTCGAGCTCTCAGGCTTTAAGTCCGCACAGCTCTTCCTTGAAGAATAAATACTGAGTTTTTTTATTATGATTGTTACGATTTATTTAGTTCTCTTGACATTTAGTATTAAATTAATAATTTTAAACTAATTAAGTATGTGTGACCACGATGATCAATACACCATGATCAATGCATGAACTGCTTTAAGTTGTCCGATAAGCACTAAGCCTCCTCTTATGGGTTTTTGTTTCATTGAGTAGGCACGGTTTTAGAAACTGTTCGTATATGACATACGACGAAGCAAAGAAAAACCCATTCTAGACCACTAATCGTGTAAAGGTCCCCTGGGGGAGCGCTGAGACTCTTAAACCCCACATTGGGTGTATGGGAGTAAAGGATGTAGGGAAGGGTTGATAGTGATGATATATTACACTTGATCCTCGGACTTCTAACTCGTCATGAGCCCGGGGATGTTGTTATTGCTTGGATGGAATCTCGATCAATTTAAGGTCGGTGTTGGGATTAGCGCTTAAGCTAATCTATCCCTAATCGCGGCAGTGATTTTGGTGGGGACGAGGACTTCTACGCTTCTAAAAGTTTGGCATTGGTACGACACTGTCTTTACGGTAGAGCTGCGGTCTAGTTCTGCTGCCCAGGGACCATTTCCGACCGCGGTAGGTGTCAGAGCTGGGTAAAGGGCCGCTCAAGGTGCCTTGGCCTTGGACACAAATGTCCACCTGGCGGATCATTCGCAGCGAGCAGTCTATCCAGCATCCATGGTACCGGATGATGTGTTTGGACTTTATCGCTTGACCACGCAGCTCAAGCTTAGGTCTGATGGGTAAGTAGTAGTATGGTAGCCAAAAGCCAAATTGCTTATACGTCCCATAAAATTATTTAGCATTATAATTTTTTTTATTTCCTACAAGTAAGTTTGTATATAGATTTATTTTTTGTTAAGGTCCCGATGAGAAAAAAAATACAATAAATGGAAGACAAGTCACCGTGTTGCAAGCTATATTTCTTTTCTGTTTGCTTGCTAAGGAACGTCGTATTTCATAGACAATATAAATCGATCAAGTTGTATTGTGATAGATGTTCTTTATGTGGTAACAATATAAAGTGACATTTTTACTTGGTTGAGTTCATGTAGGTGTCAAATGAGTTAGAACTAAAACTGCTATTATCCATCTGAGTAATCGGAAAATTGCATAAAATTTGTTTTTGACTCAATTTATACTTATTATTTACTATTGCAAGAAAATGATATTACATACAATCAGTGATATCTTTTTTTGGAGGTAGAAGAAAAGGTAAATTTTAACCCATTTTACTTGTTTATGAATAATAATGTACACCAAACATATTTAAAGTGTTATAATACATACGAATTAATTTTGTTTTTGAAATTGCTGGCGTTCTTCAGATCTAGCCCTGCATTAATTATCGACCGTTTAGGATGTGTCTATTAAATTTTTTGCTTTTTATCCTGACTGTAGTCAATATTTACGAAGTAAATTAAGTTTTTAAAATGAAGTTGCAATGTAGAAACAATCTAATAATGTTTTTTTTTAAATATTTGTAAAAAAAATTGACACAAATCTTTTAAGATTTTGCAATAAGCAAACAGTGCAAATATTTCAAATATATAAAAAGGAAAAGTATCAGCCTAAAAAGTGGTAATTTTGAATTTTTCTGTGATTGTGTTGTATTAGTTTATTGGAGTTCAGAACAGTCAATGACATGATGAGTAATTGAGACTGTTTTGATAGCAACCATTTTTTCCAAGATCATATTTTGACTAATATTTGAATGATTGAGGATTGTCATTGGGGTCAAATTTAGTATTTTTATTAAAAGAATTTAATTGACAAATTTATTTCTTAGAGTTAAAAATTAAAACCTAAAGTTATGTTTTAAAACTTTAGGTTTTAATATGTGTGTTTAATAAAAAATATGGCTTGTCCATTTATCAAATTAAAACTAATATTGATTTCCTTAGTGTTAATTGTACTTTTTTGTTCACCTATGTTGTTTTTACATTTTGTTATGTTTGTTTTATTTTTCTTTTACTTCAATGTATATGTAATGTAACATATAATAACTACAAAATGCAATGCCCACATTCTACTTATAATGTTAAGCTAGTGAAATTTTTGCCTTTTATGGCAATTTAATGTATATAAGATTCTTGAAGAGATCTTTGTACTTCACATAAGATTTGCATTCACATGTGATAGATATGATTAATCTGCAGTTTTGTTCATAACGATAAACTATTTGAAAATATTCTGATTGAAACAATTAAAAATTTGAAAATTGATGTAATTATAAAACATTTTGTAGTAATTTTCCTTCTAATATTGCTACAAGTCATTGCTTGCGATCATGTATCTATTCTTTTTGATTTTACTAAGTTATATGGACATCAGCGAATGTAATTGCTGGCAATACTAGATCATAAAAGAGTATGAGTAAACATCATAAAGTAATTTGTTTTTAGGAATAAAAGTACAATGTTGGGCTCTCTCAAGTGAGTGATTTTGAGGTAAGCGTCAAGTTAAAATTAAGAAAAGCTTAAAGTTATGTATTAAAATATTTTTGCATTATAAGACTAGAATATAGACATTGCAATTTTAAAAAAAAGAAGCAGAAACAAAAAAAAATAAATGTAATTCAAGTGTTTTATTTTATTTTTATTATTTTTTTTATATTGTTTTACAAATTAATTCTTATTCTTGTTTTAATTGATACCTTTTATGTTTTGAACTTGTATGCTAATGGAATAAATGTTATTGTTGCAGGAATATACATATATATATAGGAAAACAGGTAAATTCAGAAAACAAATATGATAACATCAGAAGAATCCGACTCCGTGAGCACTGTTCCATCGGAAGGCCATCCTGAAGATGTATCAGGTACTATGTTTTACACAAACTTGTATAATTTTTTTAATATTTTCTTAAATTATTTAATACTATTAATAATATAAACATCAATAAACCATTAAAAGTCTTACCCTAAACACTAATAAAAAGATTAATGAACATTGATAACATTATTAAAAACAACCAGGAATTTTGCAAATAAGTGTCAAAAATTTATTTTGGTCTTTAGAAACCACAAGGTCTTGGCAACAGAGTTAAAATAATATAAAAAATCAATGTAACCACCATAATTGTAAAGGCCTGCTATAATATTGCCCTCAATTTGCATGTCTTCTTCATTAAAAATTAATTTGTATTAAACGCAAATGGAAATAATGGATGTATGAATGTTTATGCTAGGCTTTTTCCCGACTCACCTTGATTGGATCCACTAATTCATTGAACTGGTGGTAGTATTTAACAAGTTCAACAAAATTTTATTAAAGTTCAATAAAATCTGAAAAACCCCATGTTTTTTAAATATACTCTAATTTACACTATAATCCAGATTTTTAAATTACACATTGGGGAGTAAATAATAATTAACATATAATTATGTGCCTTTTTTATTATGTCCATTATTATGGTGTATCCAAATAGTATTGTACAAATAATAATTTTTATAATTTCTATTATTTTAGAGTATTTAAGTATTGGATATTAAATTAAGTAGGGTGCTTAACATACAGTCTTCTCATAAATTAAAAGCAAAGCTTTTTAGTTGTCAAGTTGTGTTTGCTGTTATGAAAACATTAAAAATTATTACAGGAACAGAGGAGACCCCATCATCTATGGTATCTAGTGAGGCTGAGTCTGAGGGCAGCATAGTGTCTGAACAACGCCCTCCAGATGGTGAACCCGCATTAACAAATGACAATAGTATTACTGATACTAACACCTTGCAAGATAAATCAGTACCTACGCTCACTGCAGGTGACTGGCGTAATGTGGGCAATACTTTGGCATCAATTGTTTCTACCAGAGGTTTGTTTTATATTTTATTTGGTGTCCCTTTATTTTTTCATTGTTTGCAGAGATCAAGTAACTCTAAGTGTTTGGTTTTTTCTTATTTTTTATCTTTTCTTATTCCTCAATATTGAAATTCTTTTGTTTCAGGTTCTATGCTACCTTGGGGTCCGTACAAAGGTCCTGTTATACCATCGACAGAGCCGGACCTTCGCCCCGGGGAATATGTCATGAGATTGCTATTCACCGAGTTCACGGTTCAAGCAGAGAGGAAGATGGAGGCAGTCATGGCTGAACCACTCGTATGAAATTTCCTTCATATATGTTTAATAAGATTAATGTTGCCTCTCTATTCACTAATGTTTTTTTTGTGTAGGAGAAGCCGTTGAATAAGACGTTACAGCGCGGCGAGGACCCCCAACTCGACCAAATATTGTCTGCTTTCGGGACGGTTGCCGAGCACTGCCTCCCTTCATTGCTGCGCGCCCTGTTCGGCTGGCTAGAGCGCCAAATGGCTGACTCGCCACAGCTAAACGAGCAAGCAAAGAAACCTCATCAAGATCAACGTAATAAAAGGTAAAATTTTCTGTTTCTAACAATTTCACTTAATAAAGTAGTTGCCTGTACTAGCTACTAACTTCCCGAAAGTAAGAAGTCCCGCCAATTTTAGAGTTGTCTAAAATGGTGTACAGTTGCCTAATTTGTCAAATTTGTGTTATAAATGAACATCGTAAATTCACCTTAGCAACTAACAAAGATTCATTTTATCTTATTGCATTTAATTATAAGAAAGTTTTTGTTTTGTTGGTAGGGCTATAAAGTTCAAATCTTTTTCTATGAAAAATGTTTAAACACAAGTAATAGTTAAACTCCAATACCTTGTGACCGATCCCCATGAGTATTGACATGGATTCAACCGATCTCTACAAAGCTCTACTATTGGCCATGGAAATTTTTATGTACGTTGTTTTGAGAAATATATGTATGTTACTGTGGAAATTAGTGTTGTATGTATGTGGAACAAATTACATACATAAATTCTGCTAGTTTGATTGGAGGGTGAGTGACAGCGACGTGTATCTTTTCAG
The DNA here is from genome assembly GCA_018247575.1 of Eurytides lysithous rurik. Lineage (NCBI taxonomy): Eukaryota > Metazoa > Arthropoda > Insecta > Lepidoptera > Papilionidae > Eurytides > Eurytides lysithous. Next base: position 3,641 of record DWHO01003633.1, on the reverse strand, counting down.
CATAATTTACATAGTGTCCGGCAGCGGTGCCGGCACTGAGACGGTGGAGCGCAGCTGCGAGGAGCTGCAGGCGGAGAGGCGCGACCTGGCCGTGGAGTTTCTATTTTGTCTTGCACTCATTGAGGTGCTTCGTCAGCTACCCTTCCACCCCGGCCACGAGGACCTCGTTCACTACATAGAGACACTGGCGTTCAAACGCTTCAACTACAAGGAAGGGTGAGTTGCAATTGTATGGCGCATCTCCTTTCTACGGAACGACATGCTGGGGAAATACTAACAACCCCTCTATATTTGAAATTGGTCTTTTTATACTAAAATATTTTTTGGAAATAATCCAAAGGATTTTTGATTGTTCAAAAATCTAAACAAAAACTTAACTTATCTAAAGGTACAAGATAGTAGTTTAAATAACTTAGATTACTAGGTCACCCTAAGGTAGTGTCAATAATATAATTAATTATACTTAATTAAACAGAAAAAAGAAGAACTTTGTATCTGTAATGTATTTGTAAGTACTGTACTGTATTTTGACAACCATTGTTGTTCAATATATAATAAATTATGAAGATATGTTTGTGAAATTTCAATCTAATACAAATTAGTTTTAGATGGTGAGGTATATTAATGGTGGTAAAACGTGTTACAAGTGTACATTACTTTAAAATAAAGTTGTTCGATAGTATCTTTATCATGAAGGTTAAGCTTTAAGAGTGATTCAGAGCGGATATCTGGAGACCCGTTGCTAAGCTATTGACCCGTGGCAAATACGGGTCAATAGATTTAGAATTTTTTTAAACTACCGACAATTGTTACGGGCCTGGCCGTTTGACCGTATGAAATGTATGTATATAAAACATCCTCTCGAACAACCTATCTCTATATCCGTTTATAATGTTATGAACGGATCTTCAGATAATTCTATCTTACAATAGAGGCAGCGGTTTTTAAAAACGTCAAAGGAGACAGGGAAATGACAGAATGCTTTGTTATGAATATGTTGTTGTATATTCGATATCGACCAAAAAAAATTGTCAACGTAATTAACGTAAAAAAAAGAGAGTTAAAGTCCCGCCAAGTTGTTTTTCGCTGGTTCTTCTCAGGACTGAGGCATTTTTTCCCGAACAGGTGGAAGAATCATTAGAGTCGTAGACGTCAAAAAGTGATTGTAATTAAAAAACCAATCCAATTTTGAATAAAGAATTTTGACCTTGACTTTGACTTTGACCTGTCCCAGGCTCCAGTCCAACCCGAATGCGGCCAACGTGCACATCATCGCGGATCTCTACGCGGAAGTGATAGGCGTTCTGGCGCAGTCGCGTTTCGCCTCAGTCCGGAAGCGCTTCACTGCCGAGCTCAAGGTCGGACCTTAAGACCCCTACTGTCGTTAACGATGGCGACGGCGGATAAACTGAAAACAAACTGTAACACAACGCTAGTAAGGTGTAAAATGCAATGCCATGATGAATGATGATGTTAAAAGCTTAGCCAAGCAGTAGTGTGTGACTACTGTGGGTTCGGGCGTTTTTGGCTCGAATCAAGTCGAAATGATATGACTGAGCTAAAAAGAAGAAGTATTCATGCCCCTTGTCTAGCGCGTGAGGTATCCGGGTTGTTGTCTGTAGAGACAATTTCATCATTAATATTAGTCTTCTAGACGATATTGTGTTTTATAAGGATTTTAAATAATAAAGAGAAGTATATAACACTTTCATCTTTCACATTAAAACTTGGCTGGAGTAGAAAATGTTTCCCTTCGAAACATTTTAATTTTGCAAATAAATATTAATTTTCCTCCCTTTATAAAACTTGGGTGTGGCGTTCTCAAAATAAGAGATTTGTTGAGAGTTACCTGCAAATTTTGGAATGCCTGGTTTAGATGCTTATTGGTGGCAATAATTTCGCAGCAGCAGCGTTTTGCAGCCTTCTGATATAAAAACAAACCGGATCCACAAGAACACATGACATAATATCCTGTTATACCTTGCCTTAAGGTTATACATGAGTAAATTTTTGATGATGCTGATGATTACACAGGAGTTGAAGAGCCGCGAGCCGTCTCCGCACACGACGCAGAGCATCATATCCCTCCTTATGGGCATGAAGTTCTTCCGGGTGAAGATGGTTCCCATCGAGGAGTTCGAGGCATCGTTCCAGTTCCTGCAGGAGTGCGCTCAGTACTTCCTAGAGGTGAAGGACAAGGACATCAGGCACGCACTTGCCGGTCTCTTCGTCGAGATCCTGGTGCCCGTCGCGGCTGTAAGTAATATTGCTAGAGTAGTCATTGGGCATACAGACAGTGGCGGTACTACCATTAAAGCCCGGCTTGCCCTACTAAGGAGTAAAATTTATAATCTTAATTAGCACATAATTCCCGAATAATTTATTTTTAAATTTGAGCATAGCGGGCAAAAGCCCGTCTTTACCTACGTCACGTGGGCTTGTTTGGTAGTACCGCCACTGAATACAGATAGATCACCTTAAATCTCGGCGCAACAATCGTGACGGAAAGCCTAAGGTGGAGTTTGATATTTTGAAATAACCCATTCCGATGACTCATTTGGCGCAGTTACTAAGCTCTTGGCTTCGACTTCACAGGTCCTGGGTAAGATTCTCACCCGAGACAAGAGTTTGTATGAACTACAGATTATTGTTCCGGATCTAGGCGTTTGTCCGTGTGAAATTATGTGTGTAAAAAACCCTTGTTACAAATGAGATATTTCCATTTTACATAGAGAGCTTCGTTTTTTTTAAAGAAAACTAACTTACTATTAAAAGGCAGGTACCTTGCATTCCATCTCTTTACTCCATAAAAATATCACTCTCAGTTCCTTATTAATCATTGTTTCGAGAAACATTTTTGTTGTTTTCGTTGTAGCCTTCTACTTTTTTTCCGTCCGTTTGTCTGTAGTCTGTTTTGATTGTTTTTATTCTTTTGATTATTACATAGACGAAAAGGAGATGGCACTGTATAGATAAAACATATTTTTTTTGACAGACGGTGAAGAATGAGGTGAACGTGCCGTGCCTGAAGAACTTCGTGGAAATGCTGTACAGCAACACCTTGGACGCCAGCACCAAGTCGAAGCATCGCCTGGCGCTCTTCCCCCTGGTCACCTGTCTTCTGTGCGTCTCACAGAAGCAATTCTTCCTGGCCAATTGGCACTGCTTCCTCGCCATGTGTCTCTCTCATCTCAAGAACCGCGATCCGAAGATGTGCAGGGTGGCCCTGGGTAAGTGCAACGGCTAATAGCAACCCACAAGGAAGCATTGAATTTGTAACGTTCTTGAATTTAATCGAGTGCATTCGTTTTGTGCAACGTGAGCGGTTCATAATTGCTATTTTAATAGAAATCACGTACGTGGTACGTCGTACACGCTAGCGACCATGCTGCATTTATAATGTTTAATTTCCTTCTTCGTAGCACTTAGGTATTTAAATTGATTTTAACACATTCACTGCTGACCCAAAAAATCGTTCAATACAGCGATGCGACTTTCCGTTTAATACTATTTTTTTTTTGACAAAACACATATATGTGTTGCCCGCATGGGCGACCCGACAGGAAAACACACCGGTGTGTTTACCGCACTGCGAGACGAGATTTATTTCGAACACACATTTGTGTTAAGCCGCACGCGCG
>DWHO01003632.1:0-11816 GCA_018247575.1 Eurytides lysithous rurik | reverse complement strand
GATAAGCACCACGACCTCACAGAAAATCGGTGTAAAGTGGAAGTGTTTTTGCTTCCACGTTTCGTCCGGTGAGTGAGGTGGCCGTTGACCCTCTCCCTTCCCTTTCTCCCTCTCAAAATCTCACCCCTTGAAGGCTGACATCGCATTTGCGAAAATGTCCATGGGCGGCGGTGATCACGTACCATCAGGTGATCCACTTGCTCGTTTGTCAGCCTAATCCATAAAAAAATAGTTACAGTTTTTGGATAGTTGTTTCAATTATCTCAACTAACAAGTAGTAGTACAATAAAGACTTATCCTATTTCTTCGACAATTGATAAAAGCTTGCTGTCGCAAAGGTTGCAGTGTACGGAACAGCAAACGTATTGTTAAAAACTTACTTACCCGCTTTTAGATTTTATGTCATACGCAACGAAGACATTTCTGTTTATTTCGACCATTATGTTGGGCTACTTGTTCTAGTTACACACATTTTAAAAGTTTGAATATAAAAAGCTTTTCGTCTTTCGAATTTTTTCTATTTGTGATAATCAGTTTTTCATATTTGTGTAAATATGAGAAAGGGGGCCTCATTGAAAAAGTTCGCAACCCATCTCAATAAGATCAAATTTTTTTAAGTACATACAACCAAAACTAATAAAGTTATATTTTAGTTTTAGTTGTATGTATATAAAGGAGTCATGATTCATCGGCGGTAATTATTATATAAGTTTTATGGTATTAACATATCAATCATACTACAAACTATACCTTCATACGCCGTAGTTCATTTTTTTTTATAGATTTTATTAATCGACACTTGCTCAAAAAGGATGCCTTATCTAATACGATCTATCCACAACTAACAGTTACAAACGTATATTGAATATGTATTAAGCAGCTACAATGAGTTCTAAGCGATTCAAACATTTAAAAGAACCAGTGCAAATTGTCATAAATATATATTCATAGAGATATATATCACGCTGGTCATGTAGGAAACCATAAAATTGAAATTGTTTTTTAGTACGTGTTATGAAATGTAGATGAGGTTGATATGTAACATAGTAGCTTAATCGATTACATGGCAATAAATTATGATATTTAGATCATGGCTATCTGACGTTATGGGTATTGATATTATTCAACATATTAAACGAGTGTTAGCAGTGTCCTACTCTCTTAAACTGTCAGTGAAAATTCTATATAAAATAATGTCAAATTAAGTAGTCTCTTTTTTAAGATTTAGGCTGACAAACGAGCAAGCGGCCCACCTGATGATAGGTGATCAGCGCCGCCCATAGAAATTTGCAGCATTATAGAACTAGCAAATGCGTTGCCAGCCTTTAAGGAGGGAAATTTTTTACGGGGGAGAAGGAGTGAGAGGGAGGAAAGAGGAACCCCTTGGGGATGGAGAAAAAAATAGGGATATAGGAAGGGGAGTGAGAGAGAGAGAGGAAGGAAATGGAGGGGGATGGGCCACCAGCCACCTGACTCACAGGACAAAACGCAGAAGCAAAAACACTTCTATTTTACGCCGATTTTCTGTAAGGTTCCCGGAGGAGGTTCGAGCCAGCCCATTCAGCAACGGGTGCAGCTGCGTGGCTCTGCCACCGTATTAGTAGTCGGTCTTTAAGTTAGGTTTTTAAAGCGATTTATCTTTGACTCTTTTACCCGTGGCTTGTAGGATTTAATATTATCAATTGTAGTTAATATTTGCAAGTTTTAATTTACATCACGACCGTTATATTCTAGATACGTTTTATTTCCAATCTTTACTCTACAATTCCCAAAGGATGTATGCAACACCATACTTGGTGTGCATATGTTTAAAAATAATAATATATTTTTTATAGCCTCGCGGCTTGTTCTACGCAGGAATCGCTAGTATTAAGTGAAAGTTATTCAATTAATAAAGATTTTTACACATTTTTTTTTTGCTCTTTGCCGGCCTTTAAGGTAGAAATAAGCTCTCTTCTTGAAAGACCCTAAGTCGTATCGCCGTATGCCAACCGATTTTAGAACAATTTCGCGGTGCGAGGTGATGGAATGCCAACCATCCAGGATTATTTGGAACAGAGGTCATCGCACATCACCTTATATAACAAATTATAGTAAAGCTTACATATTACTTTCTAATGAACCATTTGGCACAGTGGCTATGCTATTGGCTTCAGCGTCGCAGGTCGTGGGTTCGATTCCCAGCCGGGGAAAATATTTGTACGAACTACAGATAATTGTTTCGGATCTGGACGTTAGTCCATATGAAATTTATGTATGTATAAAGCTCTTGTAACACAAGATATATATCTATGAGGGTAGCGTTTTATAAAAAAAATTACTGCCTACGTTCTTTCTTATGTCCAAGGCAGACTCTATAGGTGGTAAAGCCACGCAGCGGCTTCCGCTGTTGCCAAATGGGCCGGCTCACAGAAAATCGGCGTAAAGTGGAAATGTTTTTGTTTCCGCCGAGTGAGGTGCCCGATGGTCCATCCCCTCACTTTCTTCCTGTAGGGGGGACCCTATATTATTTATATTCTCTTCTTTATACAAATATTTTTTCGTGGTACTCATTCCACAATAGCAGTAGATACTTTGAGGATATAAAACAATTGAAAAGAATATAAATGACAGACAATTTGTCGAATATTATATTATTTTTTCACGTTTTAAAATTACATAAATTATTTTCAAAGAGCAATTTGCGAAATTGGAAAAAGGTTGTTTCTGTGCAAATTTTGCTCGCGATATGTCATTTATAAGTGCTCAATATGTACAAGTGCTATTGTCATAAAATCATCACTGATAATAACAGATGAAAAACGGACACATTCGATGATAAGTGATAAGATCTATTACGCTGGCGCAAATGAAGACATATATGAATTGGAATGAGACAAAATAAGTTTTGTAATGAATAAGTCGATTTAAAAAACGTTCTTTTAACTGTGTCTAATCAATCATAGTGATCTCAGCTCGATCGATAGACAGTGCAATGACAGGGTACAATAAATCTCACATATCAATACTATGGAGTATTACGTACTGAATGTTGATAATAATTTGTCTTAATAACAAGCGTAGAGAAACCAATGTCAAAATTTAAAGGTCACCGGATTATTTTTTAAAATAGTTACCCCGGTTTAAGACGTTCACGGTATAAATTTAATAAAATAATTAAAAACGTAGTGTCGTTGTATACATTGATGACTCGTTAAAACACAAAAAAGCAACCTAATTTATTTAAACCATACTAAACGGAACATAAAACTATTACATTTTATTATATTAACTATTTTTACGGTAATAATAAAAGTAATGATATTTTTCACAAGATTACAGGTACACTTTTAAATGTACAATTTTATTATTTTATTTTCATGGTAAGAACCACTCAGGTTACTATTACATAATTAAAATAAATGGTGTTAATGAAAAAATATATTAAATCAAATGTAACCTTCATTTAAATTTCTTATACTACAATAAATTCAATATATTAACCTTAAAAATAAAAGTAATCATTTAACGCTTATATTTTACGACCGTATGTTCTAAAACACGCAAATAATAATTAAAATTTTAGTTGAATCTGTTTATAAACCATTACATGTAATATTGATTTGCTTATAAAGTGTTAACGACACGATAACTGTGTAACACATCCTAATACAATGGAATGGAATGTGAAAGTATAAAGGCGATTTTGTTTATTTTTAGTATAGATTAATGGTACCTGACAGTTTTGAGCTTTATTAAACTCGTGGAAAATCCAACATTTAGCTGATTTTTACTTTATAAAATTCACAGTCGAATATCCGAGTTAAGTAGATAAAGAAAACTTTTTACTTACCCAGAGTATTGTGGGATCCTGTTTTGCAAGGTTCTAACAAATATATGCAGAGACGGTGGTTCTTTAATCTATACTTAGTCTTGCCATAAATATTGTTACAAAGAAAAACAACGTTTCTTTATTGTATGTAACATTCATTATTATCACAGTGTTAGTTTAATATATTAATATAAAACCATTAAAAATATATAAAGCTTATTCGAAGAGGTCTCCATTGGCTGCAATACAGTCCTTTGCACGTTGAGGCCACTTATCAATAGCAGCACACACTCTATCCATGGGATAATTCTTCACTGCCAATCCTATGGATTGTTTAAGGGACTCCAAACTATCATAGCGTTTAGAGCAAACTTTGCTCTCTAAAATTGACCATAAATCATAATCCAGTAGATTAATATCAGGACTAGATGACGGCCAGTCTTCAGCGCTCAGGAAGTCCCGAACGTTCGTTTCTAACCAAGATTGGGTGGATCGAGCTTTATGACCCGGCGTCGAGTCTTACTAAAAGAACCATTCTTGGTTATTGAACATGTTGTTGTTGAAGGGCTTAACTACCTTCTAAAGAATGGTATTTTGATACACTTGTGCCAATGTTTTGATACCTTTTTCACAAAAATATGGCTCAGTCACTCCTTCATAGCACCCACCAAACCATAACGGGAGACGGATAATGCCCACGATGTACTCTGTTGACTAATTGAGAAGCTTCTTTGGGGCTTTCAGCATAAATACGGTCAGACAAAATTGTTAAAATATTGCTCAATTGAAAAAAAAATTCTCACCCGTAAACAAATTTTTTTTGTAACCTCCTTTTGCCTACCGCTTAAGTAGTAGTTTCGATTTCACCACCCTATTCCTATTCTTTTTTAAATTATCAGTTAAGAAATGACCAGTGCGTCTCTCATGCAAGCTGCAAGCCCTAAGTCATCTTTTAAAATACGCGATATGGTTCTAAGTGCTACCTTCAGCTCCCGAGATAAAATCTTTTGCTTTCGGACAGAATTTCTTTGAATTCTTTCCCGTACTGCTTTGATCGCTTTTTCGAACACTACGTGGACGGCCAGATCTTTTTCTGTCACAAACGGAGGTTTCATTGTACCTATCGATAGCCCGGTACACAAACAATTTACTAATACCAAGCGTATGGAGCATTTTAAAAGTTGTATTTGGCTCTATACCTATTTTATGTAATGTAATCACAGCGATTCAGTTCTCTTTATCGGCCCACTCCATATTAATATCAAAAAATATTTTACAATATATTGGCGCGAAAACAAGACAACACAACGGAAATCGTATAGTAATGACAAATTCCAAATTCAAAATTATTATTTTGTTTATTTTTAATTGTAACAGTATTTAGGGCCAGATTAAGTATATATGGATCTATCTATGGCTCTCATTACATCAGCATTGTATGAAATAGGAGTTGATGAATGATGCAAGTGACGTCAAAGTTTGACATTTAGCAGTACGCGTTGCAGTCTTATCTCATAGGTAGTGAAAGTTTAGTATGAGTTTACAGTTATTTAAAGTACCATTACACATGGCATGCGTAATGCGCTCCTCCGTGTGCCCAATAGGCTGCTAAAGGGGTACAAACTTTTTTCACGTATTAATTTATATTATATAGTTTTATAAGTCATTGAGCGATTCACTTGATAGCTAATTAAGTCACGCTGTCTAAGAAAAATAATGAATGAGACACGAGACGCCATATGCCCAGACATTATTAAACTGGAAAGAAATTCCTTTTAAGTGAAACACTGCTTAGGCATTATCACCTGCGAATGAACAACAAGAAACGCTGTGGTACTAGATTTTAGGAAGGTCACAAAATTGATCGTGACTAGCACTATTGAAATTATATCATAAATTATAATCATGGGTTTTTAAATTAAATTATTTTAAACAAATATTTCTGATATCATCGGGCGTTATGGTTTAACGCAAACATATCTAGGAGCTAACATATAAGGGGATTAAATAAAGTTATATTATTTATTTAACCAGTCATATTGGTTTTATTCTTCTTCGTTTCTGTACTACTACTTGTACCACAATACAATATTTGTTACAACCAGCATTGACAGATGTCACGCGTTTTAGAACAGAATTAAGCAATAAACAGTTCATAATGATGCAATTGCATGCAATTTGCAATAATGTTTTTCATTTCGATTCGTCGAATTAATTCATCAATATTTCTATCCATTACGAAAACTACTCATAAAATGCGAAGATAATTTTTGCAAGTCATTTATCGAAAATATGAAAATAATTGCCAATAATTTTAAATTCATACATTTCAATACTTTTTTGTAGTTTTTTTTGTATTCCACACATTTATTTGATAAAATTTGTTCAGTGAAATGGCCATCGTGCAAATGGGTAGGCTAATGATAAACAAAAAATAAATTTATTAATGATAAACAAAAATTGGCATACCGTCACTTTATCTTAAATTGCAACAGTATAAAACTTTACCTCATCCTTAGGGAAATAACATGATATACACATAGTAATTTTTTTGAAACTTTGCCCATCTAACAGGAGGCGCACGTTTATTCTTCGACATTAGCTATATTAGCATTTTATGTTACTTGCACAACCTGGCGATAAACAAAAGTCCTTTCTGATTATATCAGAATATCCGCCTAATATTAACAAATGCAAATACCCGAACTTTCAACTTAGTTCGAGGGATGTTTGGAGTTAAATACAGTTTAAAGGCAGCATGCTAACATGAAAGAAACGACGACATTAGAGTTTAAAAAAAAGGTATAAAAAGAAATGGAAAAAGGTTACCAATTAAAAGCAAGTAACACCAGCGCATCCGCTCTTTAATGATTGCTCGCCTGACAAAATCTTGTTTTTGCAACATTCGCCATAGGGCTTGGTGCAAGATGAATTGTTTGTTGATTGCCATTTTTTTTAATTGAGTGAATACATGACCACGACACGCTTTTCCGTAATAACGTTGCGTGACTCAGTATTTGAAATAACTAAAACTCTTCGAAATCCAAACTCTGAGCTCTAGGCTAATATATATCTCGATGCTCGATAATTTCTATGACAACTTTGCTCTTCAAACCGAAATTCGGTATTCCAGTATTTACTTATTTTACAATCTTCGCAACTACTAGTACAGGTACCACCCACTCGTACGTGAATTGTGAGTATAAATCTCTAGTATTTTAAATATCCATAATCCTTTTGCTTGTCATTCTCGTAGCTCTATAAAAATCTCAATATTTTTAGAGACTGTACCAACTATGTCAAACACTAATGTCGATTGATAATGAAGACTCATAATTGAATAAATTAGTTTGCCTTTATTTATTTAATTACGCTCATTTGAATAAATATACTTTGATTCGATTATATAATCGTTCTTTAATCGTGACAGTTTCATCCTGACAGTTTTAATATTAAGTAAACACTAACGCGTGTTAAAAAAAACAAGGTAAAAGAAAAGTTGACAGTGTCTGATTTGTACCAATCTCCATGTTAGTTTCCGCCGTCGCAAGAGGCTGGAATACCGTTATCCCAACTGGAAGGGCTAGTCTAACTCGTACTGTTCTTATAATTGCAGTTAATGCCGCAGTATCGGCTGGCCAAGTTATTCGCAAATACTTGGCGTACGGCAGAAAAGGGTGCGATATATTGTAACGAAAAACAAATTCACAATAATAATTTATTGTAGCAGATAAGTATACACTTTACAACATGATTGATAAGTATTTTTTATAAATATAATTATATTATGTCCTTTATAAATATAACACAATATGTAATTTACCAATGTATATCCTCATACTATTTACCAATGTATGTCATCATACTACACGACGCGTTTGGCGAAGTTAATAAGTTCTTCGGCGTCGGAGGTCGTAGGTTCGATTCCCACCCGGCACAAATTTTTGCATGAACTACAAATAATTGTTCCGGCTTTGGGCGTCTGTTCGTGTGAAATGTATGTACGACTATGTAATACGCCCTCATAACACAAGATATTTCATGTTATAATAGAAGCAGCGTTTTCAACAAATAAAGAAAAAAATACTTGCACATACACATACCATATCCATCCATGTATATGGTAGTAACTTATCCAACAGTTATAATCGTCATATACGACAAATGCGTACTTAGTGATGTTTATGAGTTTGATAACGATATTACATATGTCCTAAATTTTCGTAATCCAACAGTTAAGAAAAAAAATGTGAAAAAAAGTTTAGACAAATTATTAACGAAATAAATAATATTATTTGCTTATCATAATACTCGTCCGTATACGCTAATTTTTATCATCACGTACTCTTTTATCTATCAATTAAAATACCACTACTAGAAGAAGGAGTATTTTCAAGATTCTATTTATTTTTAAGATGATTAACTTTATGAGATAATATTCGATTTTCTTTGAGATGAAAATAGGCACGGGAAAGGAGGGGTGTGGGCTACTGGCTCACTCGTCGGATGAAAAGCGGAAGCACGAACACTTCCACTTTACACTGATTTTCTGTGAGCCGTGTTACTTAGCCGGTCGAACCGTGGCTTTACTACCGGAAAAACGCGGTGGCGGAGCACTGTAGATGCCCTCTGCCCGTAGAGACTTAGGACATTAAGCGAAGTCAAGTAAGTCAACTGACCACTTACCAGCAAAAGGACGCACATTATTAAGTCGGTCGCATTGCATATAGGCCCAGTCCGGTTGCAGGACACAGGTGTCTCGGACCGTGGGAAGAGTTCTTGATCTTGAACTACGATTGATCGGTTTTTTTACCTCCACTGGCACTCTTGCCATTACGGGAGATGCTTTCATTGGCGATTCAAAGGAATAATTTCGTTTCGAATTAACGAGTGCGCCGCTCACAGTTGCCGACAATGATCGAGATGAGTTTTTTCTTTAAATACAGATATCAAACGACAACGCTTTACCGGTCAGACGCCGTCATTCGTTTTCCTTTTTTGTTCCGTCAAACAAACGGTACGTTTCACTTTTTATTCCAGTACAAAAATAAGTCCGATATAAATAAATATTGCGAATGTACTTCACAATGTTGATACTAAAATTTTTTATCTTTGGAACTTTGGAAAATACGCGATAAAAAAAATATAAATATTTTTGACAGCTGATCAACCAACAAAGGGAAAAGAATATCTTAAGGTAATGATTTTAGGGATCACTTTTCAATAAATTATTAAAAAGTGATCCCCCAAAATCATGAGACTATGAATTTAACAGGTCAATGGTACATGAGCGATACGTTTGTAACAGTTCAAAATTCTATTGGGCTTTTGCGCTTTCCTTATATTATGTTTCAAGTCGTTAGGGCTTGAAACGGTGATGCTTATTTTATTTTATGGACTAAGATGCAAATGCACAAGCGGCTCAGTTGATGATGACACCACGATAAGATTGCATTGTATTGCGAACACTTAAATCCTTATAATCTTAAGTATAACTAGATTTTGTTCGCGACATCACTCACGTGATTTCGGATTTCAGATCAATTTTTCACTAGCAAGGATAATCAGTCATAAGGAAATTCAGCTTTCTGTCTGTAGAGTATAAAAAAGCTTAGTTGGACGATCCAACTACTAGTCTACTGGTATAAAATCATGTATGTTGAAATGAGGACAATATTAAAAATTGTCAATATATTTATATTGATTGTAAGTTCTGTTTAATTAAATGTGATAAAATAAAATGTCCCATGTCTCATGTTTGTCCAAATCATTGGAACCATGTGAATTCCAAGTGCTTGTGCAACGAATACTTTTAGGCATACATTTAAATCAATACGATCAAAGTTCCTTAATCCAGGAGATATATATATTTCGTAGCTGCTGCGTGGCTCAACCGTTGTACAACATAAAGAATAACATGAAAAATTTGGTTTCCGCAAATCCCATAGACTAATATGAAATAAAACTTTACGCCAAATATCATCTTCTGTGCGTGCAATAGGTTGTGAAATGGGGTACAAAGTTTTCTCTTCTCATACTAATTCACAGTTCATTGCTCTTCAGTTTAGATGCACTCTTTTTAATTAATTCTAAACACATATCTCGTTGACGTGGAGTGATCACCTTTTTCCTCTCACGGTTATTTCACGCTGCTTAACGGCATACATTACTTGCGCAGGCGCGTGTGCTCTTCGTACGATTTGGCTTAACTTTAAACCTTATTATCATGGAATAAAGGTTAAATGGTACCTACCAATTAAAGGCGATAGTTTCAAACAGCTTATTTGCGTGCAACCGCAATAACTGCTTATAAACCGCCTATTTATTTGTTGACTTTTTATTTCGCCGACCAACTGCCCGCATAAACATCGCCACTACTAAGTATATAGGATCGTAGGAGCACACTAAGTAAATAATTCGACAAATTAGCCCTTCTATTACCTGTTTACACTCATAGAGGATTTTTAAAGAACTAATTCATTTGATACATACCTAAAATTACAAACTACTTAAATTGTACGATTTCCACCCTATGACCGATTCATTACGTTTTGCTTGGAATATTTTTCTCATGAATCGTGAAACGGGCTTATCATCTAACATTTATAAACAAATTTTTCCCAAAAATCTATTGCTAGTTTTTTTTTGTTCTCGCCTTAAAATGAAAGAAAATTGTTCTAATTTAACATAATTTGTTTTTAAAAGACTGAAAACTTTGCTGAAATGAAGTTTTACATGTAACTGAAATCTACATGCAATATTTGAAGCTCTTATTTTTTTTTGTTTTAATACGCTACTTACAAACATAAATATCACACGGTATACCTAGCCTAGATCTGGAAAAATGGATTGTAGCACATACAAATATTTGCCCCAGGTAGGAATCGAACCTACGACCTGCGTCTCTGAAGCCTGCGCAACTTAGCAATTGAGCCGTAATTTAAAACAACTTTATTTTGTATTGCAAGACCTCTCTGTATGCATAACTTTACCACGGACAAACTTTTTCTGGATGGAAATCGACTTCACGACGTAAAGTCAAATATTTTCTATATGGTATACTTTTACAACATATTGTTGATACAAATAAGCGTATTTCAATTTTTTTTTTCAATATGTCCTAAAGTAACGATAAGCATTAATTTTTCTTTTTATTAAGTGGCCTCACCCAGGGTATGGAACTGACGTCCGAGAGCATAACCTGATGGCGGGCAATTGAGTACTAAATCATCTAACATCCATTTACTTGATGATTTACTTGGCAATTTTTACATAAGTTATTCAGTTTCAATTGGTTGGTTGTCGCATCACACTTGAACGGAATTAACAATTTCGTTATAAGTTTTTTTGTTGTGTTAATTATTGGTAGAAGAAGGTTCTTATGAAAGAAAAAATTAAGAAAGTTAGAAAATTTAAGGAAAGTCAAAGACAATAATACAGGACAGAACAATTGAAAATAAAACGAAGAATGTTGTGTATCATAAGGCATTACAATAATAAACACCATGTTTTTGAATAATTTTTTTTTTGATTAATTGTACCAATTCGAATTCAAAGTTAAGACAGAACAACGTCTGTCGGGTCAGCTAATTAAAAGATAAAAATAAAAAATCAATTGATGAAAAAACTGTTCTTGTGGGATGAGCATCAAATTGGCTATAGGACAATATATGGCAAGACTAAGTAAGTATATATAATATACTTACTTAGTCTTGCCATAAATATCAAAAAAAAACAACAAATTTGATTGAACGTAACATTTATTACTATTGTAGTGTGTTAGTTTAATACATTAATATAAAACCATTAAAAATATATATTCTTTAAACGTTGAGGTCAGTTATTAATAGCAGCACGCATTCTTTCAATAGGAAAATTCTTCACTGCTAATCTTATGGATTGTTTTAGGAACTCCAAATTATCATCTCTTAATGTGGTAGAGCCACGCAGCTGTTCCCGCTGCTGAATGGGCCGGCTCGAACCGGGTAATTACCACGACCTCACA
>DWHO01003631.1:0-11817 GCA_018247575.1 Eurytides lysithous rurik | reverse complement strand
GCCTGTTCTTCTGGACTGGACTGAGGCATTTTTTTCCCAACAAGTACTAGAATCATTAGACGTCAAAAAGTGATTGTAAACCAATCCAATTTTGAATAAAGAATTTTTGACTTTGACTTTGATATACAGTAGATGCGAAGAGTTCATAATAATTTATAATAAAAGATAATTCATTTTTATTGATAATATTTATATGTATTGAATGTTTATATTATAATTATTGACGATTTTAGTATTAATATTTAGAAAAAAAAAACCAATTAAAAATACATTTAAAGCTTTTAGAGAAAGCCATTTATCTTAAATTGTCCCTAAAATTTATAATTTTGTTTTTGAAAACCCATATTTATAGACTAAAGCAATATTACTTACTTTAAATATATCTCAGTTGGATTAACTTCAACTGTTGTTTCATTATTAACAATGGGATTAGGGGCAGGCACTTTTGCCATTCTTCTCAAAAATGGTCCAAGAGGTGCAGTACATTCTTCCAAAACTATTCTGTAATAAAATGAATTTCAACAATAAAATTTAGCATCACTAACACACTAGTTATACTAATAACTAGTGTGTTAGTATGTGACACTAAACTTTAAATCATGGTTTATTCAAATTGTTTTCTCACCTGGTTAAAATATATATATATTATATACACCACAATAATTTTTATGTTTACTTAAATAAAATAAAATAAATTTCCATTTACTAATTCAATACGCAAAATAATAAGCCAATGAGAGTCAAAGTAAAAGCGATGCAAATGAAGGAATACCTATTATCGGGTTGTCGCTTCTGCCGAGGTGGTAATGTTACAAGGACGTCAGCAGCTTTAAGGAGCGCTGACAATTCTGCTCTGCGTGCACAGAGCTCTACCCAAACGCATAATGACGTGCGCCAATCACCCAATGGAACGTTGCAGCCCACCTCACTGCAAAGTTAAAATAATCATAATGCTCACCAATAAAATTACATAAAAAAAATTAAAATGAATAATAAATACCCAGCAACAACTTGATTCAGAAATTTAGCAGCACTATCAACAACTTCAGCCCAAATTTTCTGTGACCGTGGCGCCTGTGTTACTCCCATGCCGCCGCCAGCATATAGTGCGGCATCGGGCAAGGCTCGCACCGCGTCCAAAGCGTCGCGTAGCAAGGCTGAACATACATCCGCATCCTCCCCGCATCGCCAAGCACGTCGCACGAGCGATAATGCTAATCTCAACGCTGCCCGCGCACCTACACGCGCGAGGCCTAAGGCACTGTAAGTATACTGTTTATTCACAATACATATTTTAAATGCTAAGTGATTTCTGTTAATTGCGGATGCTCAAGAGATCAAGTGGCATTGCACCCTTTTATAGTAAAAATTCTAGATACCTCACTCATCAGATCAAATGCAAAAGCCTACTTTGTAGCATCTATTGATGCTTTCCTAGGCATTCTTGCAACCTTGCATTAATGTATAAGCACTTCTGTATTCCGCTTTGAAGGGCAATGTTGCCAGCATAGTTATTGGACATAAAGATATAACACTTTAAACCTTCAGGTGATAAGTGCAGCGTAGGACCAAGCAGATTCTGCACTATTGTGTTGTGTAGACAGGTGTGTCGCTTACCATTAGACTCACAACTTGGTAATCTTGCTTATCTCATCATTTTATAAGATTTGATCCGTTCATTAAAGTAGAAACTCATACATGACTGTAGACACACATACAGCAGCTATAAGTTGACTTAGGGTTTTTGATGCTGATACTATCTTTAATAGCTCTTAATTAAAGGAGTTTTTCTGTGAATGTTCCATATAGTTTTCATATTTCTATTCGAAAAATGTTGTACCTCTCAGAGTCACCATGCTCTTCAGTGTCTTGACTCTCTGTATTTATCTCTGATGTTTTATTAAGAGTGTTTACAACACTGTTAAGTGCTCTGTTACTAATAGCATGTGGTGGTTTTTTATCTATTTTTATTTTCTTTACCCCCTTGTTTTGTTTTTGATCCCTGAAATAAATACATTAATTAATAAATTTTAGCATTAATATCTTTTAGCTCTAACATAATATATAGTTACAGTTTATTTTTTGTGGTGAATCTGCTTTTTGTTTCACCATCTCCATCTAATAGATCAATATCATTGAGACATATGGTTGAATATTAATAGTTGACATTGAATATAAGATATTCAGAATCAGCAAGATATAATAAAAAGAAATTTTTATGTATATTATTGTAAAAGCTTAAGTTATTAAGTAATCTTATGCACATTATGCAAATACAGATTCTTCTAAATTATACTGCATGAGTGATCATTATTAATACTATATTAGCACAGTTTATAAGTACCTGATTACAGCTATTAAGTGTCTATTGCAGAGAACAATCAAACGACGAATTTGTGATATAAATGGACAACTAACAACTGTGTTGATAGCTCTTACACGTTGCTCCCACATCAAGGAATCCATCAAACTTTCGAGACAATCTGGACCTGGTAATAAATGAATTTACTTAAAACAATCTATTTAAAAATTAATAGTACAATAAGTTTGAGTTTAAAAGTAAAAAGAAGTAACTAAATCTATAGTGAAAAAGTGCATGTAAGGAAACTAAAAGAATAATATATTTTCTTTTAGATTATGGATAGAATTAAATTACCCAAATAAACTTATATTGCAAGTTTAAAAGTACACATTTCCATAAAGTAGTCCATTTTTTACATAAAATGTTATTTTCATATATATGTCACTAGATGTAATTCATAATAATGCTTTTTACATAAAAAATATGGAATAAATAAAATAGTGTAGTGAGAACACAATATGGTACTGTGATAATCTTGTCCTCAACTATTGAAGAATGAAATAAACATCACAAATACTCTTTACTTAGTACTTTCAAAATATGTCAGTTAAATAAAAGTTAAAACTATATAACAGAAAATTTAATATCACATTATAAATTACAACCATGTATTTTCCAAAATATTGTTTCAATAACACACCATTATATCTAAAGCATAATGTTTTTAAAGTTATAAAAAGCATATAATATTTTAATAAAATGCATATTGACCACCATACCTGGATCCAGCTTCCATTTGATGTCATCAATGACTTGAATGGATGGTGGTGGAGTAATCAATTTCGATTGTAAAGCAACCCTCTGTTCCTCATCAGAAGATAGAATGGAACAAGCAGTACAAGCACATCCAGAATGTGGACCACACAATCCATCACAACAAGTGCATGTAAGAATCTGTAAAATTTAAATATATATTATAAAAAAATATTTAAATATATAAGTCGTTTTACCACAAATAACTATAACAGAAAATAATTAAGTACCCGTAGACCACAATAATATTTGCCACTGTCACCAAGTTTTGCTGTTATTCCTGAAGCGTTTACGAGTCCATTTCCGGCATCAAAATATATTTCACGGTCCTGAAGGAGACTATTAAATAAAGTACAAAGAGCATCCGGATTATGTAGAGCATCTTGTAAATCAGGGTTCAACCACTTTGGGTCCAAATGTTGTTGGGGTCGAAAAATGAAATCTTCTTGGTCTTCAGTAATAGACATTTTCGCTCTTGCTTGAATTAATTCATTAGTGAAATGATGAATATGAAATGAAATTAAAAGAATCTATTACGTGAACAAAAATATTTCATCCTTTCAGAATGTTTCATTTTGAAACATTTTAAACAAAGCAAATATTGCAAAATAAATGTTAACTTGAGTGTGAAATATAATCAATCGAAATCCGAAATACAGACCGAATTAATGTGTCAAGTGTCAAGTAAAATTATGTACGTTCCATTTTTTAAATATTTTTTTTATAATGACGGTCTTTTTAAACAATGATAATGAAATATCTAAAGGATATTATATGTTGTAAATTTTGAAGTTATGCTGTTTAGAAACTATAGCAATTACAAAATAAATAGCTTACATTTATATGTAAGATGCAACTAATGTCTAGAAGTTACACAGGGTATATTTACTACTATGTTTACATGTCAAATGTCAAAGTCAATAAAAGATGAGAAGTGAGTGCTTAAGGCGTGTTTTGCTACAGTTTCTAGTATTATCTAAAATCGAATAAGTTAGTTTTTTGCAAAATCGAATTATATTGGGATATTAAAAAAAATATTGCTTCGATGGATACAGACGTTCTGTTAGGGAACAAAGACTGCTTGTATGGTAATTACAGTATTACGTTTTTCTTAATAAAGTCCGGCTGAGAATGAAAACAATAAGCATGTTATTACACAGCAGTGCTAGCTATTACGTTAATAAAATTCCGTATCCTTGAATCAACTTTCCCTTTCTTACAATCACTAAATAATGTCTTATATATTCTCAAGTTTACTTCTAATGTATAATCTCTTTTGTGATCATGTTTTCATGTGTTATTATGATTTTTATATCTGTATGTGTTTTAAACAATGAAAGAAATTAGTGATTAAACATATAATATTTAAAACTTAAATATGCATGTTTCCTGCAGATGCAGATTTTTTAGATCAATTTACAAATGAATATCAATGGTCCTCACTGTTAGATGCAACTGATGCATCCCCAAGTGAAATTCTGGCCGATGCTGCACCAATACTTATGCTGCCATTGTCACCAGTTTTAAGTACCAGATCATCACCCAATGAAAGTAGTAATTCTGATTCAGGCAGTGAAGATGATTCAAAAAAGTAACAGTTTTTATATAACTAAAATATTAAAATATTAGTTTAAAAATCATTTCCATCATAAAATTATAACATTATTTCATCTAAAGATCAGATTTTTCAATATACCATTTATTTTAGTAACATTTTTACCAATACAATGTATGTAACTTTCTTGAATTGAGTAAAGAATAATTTTTCTTTTTTTTCTGTTGAATTAGCTCCAGTCATACATCAGCAAGACATTCATCCCTATCCCCCTTGGATTTAATCTTTGATGAAGATTCAAGTAACTTAAAACTTGAAGATGTGGAACAATTCCTTCAAAAACCAGGTAAAAATTTAATTGGAAATTATATTTATTAATTTTATCAGTATATCACTAAATATTTATAGTAATTTTTTTTTATATACATTGAAGTAGCAGTTAAGACAGAACCAGAACTAATTAATAGTACATCAAACCTCATACAAGAGAAAAATGGACCAGTTATGGCAATTGAAAATGGAGTTATTAAGGTATGAATATTTTATAAATTATCTTAGTACATATTCTTTTGTAGCATATTTCTTACTTGTAATTACTTTTTGTGCAGGGAATTAGAATAGATAATTATGAGGAACCAATAAATAATTCAACTAGGATACACTTATATAAAGGTATTATAATAATTCATTTTAAATGATGTTATTTCATAATTATGGTACTTAATATTTAAAATTCAATGAATAATTTTCTTTTAGAGAACAAATCAGTTCAAAATGCCTATTTCAAAGTTGTCAATGAAAATTTTCCAACAAAGAAGGAAGATAGTCAAGTAAAACTTGTTATGGAGCAAAAAAGGATTCCAGCTATTCTTAAAAAACACCAACTTATAAATATAAAATCAGAAAACATTGTGATACCAACAAAAAGTACAAAGGGAAGTAAAATTGCCATTACACCTCAGGCAAATATTGGTGTCTCGGTGTCTCAGGCAAATATACTTTCTACTAAAACAAATGGTTATAAACTTAAGGTGTGTTATTATTTTTAAAACAATTCAAAAATATATTTATTTGTATTAATTCACATGTAATTAATCCAAATAATCTAATAATTATGAACATTTTCAGCTGTCAGCAACACAGCAAAATGTAATTATTAGCCCTAAAGTTGAAGTACCTAGCACTAATGTACAAACAGTACAAAACGGAACCAAATCTGTAGATGCAGATAGTATACCCATTAGTGCTAATATTGATTTATCAAATTTAACCGAGGCAGAGATAAGAGCTGTAAAGAAACAACAAAGAATGATCAAAAATCGGTAAATCCATTATTAATTTTAATATGTCCCTATATTAATTAGAATATAAGAGAGTTATTATAGTATTGTATTAATATAATTTGACAATTTAAAATTATACAAATACGTTTATTGCATCATTAAATTTCCCAATACAGTGAATCGGCATGCCAGTCAAGACAAAAAAAGAAAGAGTACGTAACAGCGCTAGAGCAACAGTTACTTGAGGCTCATCAAGAAATAGCAAGACTGCGCCTTGAAAATAAACTGTTACGGGATCAGCTAGAAACTAAAGTGAGAAGTCGTAAGGTGAGTAAAATAAAATAAGTGCTACACTAAGGTTGTATTTTAAAGCCCATAAGTCATAAAGCAAAAAGTATAATAACTGCTTAGAGCATTAGGACATAAACAATCTCATCTGTGGTGTTCACTTGCAATATAATTAACATTAGCAACTTGCTTACTGTGATATACATGACATGTTTTTTTTTTCACTTCCAACATATTTCAAGTTGGAAGAAAAAAACATTAATAAATATACCAAGTTAAATGGCAATCAATCATTGTAAACCCTTTGCGGACAAAGCTGCTAAACGAGCGAGCGTCACTGAGGATGGCAGGTATTTGAGAGCGCCTTAAAGAAAATGTTTACGTCGTACGTTTGTGTTATAAAAACTAAAGCTTTATTCAAATACCTTTTTTATTAAAACAAACAAAACTAAACAAATTTAGTATACCCATACGCAGTGACGATACTACCATACAAGCCCAAAAGCCCGGCTTGCCCTAATAAGGAGCAAAATTTATAAATCTTAATTAGCACATAATTCCCACAACGCTTAAATTTAAAAGTACGCAAATATTTCCGCGCATTCAATATAAATATTGATTTATTGGGCAAGCCGGGCTTTTGGGCTTGTATGGTAGTACCGCCACTGAACATACGTATGTTATCGTGTTGGACGATAGACATACGCCAAGCGCAGCGCGAGAGTTGAGCGGCTATTTATCGTCACGACTCCACATCGGTGAAAGGGTTGCCGAAACTCGGCCACATATACGAAAAATAACAATTAATGAGTTTGCGCGAATTTTAATTATAACTTCTACAGACAGCTGTCACGGTTATAGAATGCATGCGATCAAAAATAGGCTTTTAAGGTACAGTTAAGTCTTGAGCTGCGTATATAGCAAACGCATGTTCTTGTGCATGCTTAATGTTATGCATCGGCAACGACGTCAAAGTTCTCACTTGTTAGTGTTCAAAACATGTTTAATATTCTAAACTGAAAATAGTACTGCTGCTTCATAAGCCAATTTCGTATTAAAATACTTTCAGGCCAACTTCAAATTTCGAAATTTTAGTTTTTAATGTAAACAAATCCACTATTTCTATTGAAAAATATTACTTAATATATAATATAAATCACACAAAATATAACGTAGTCACATAGCTACTGACCGATAAAGGATAAAAAGGTCGCGATAGGACGGAAACTACATTTATTTATTACTATAAAATTATAATTGTTATTGCCTTTGCAGTGAAGAATATTTGTGTGCTATATATATGATATTTAAACATTCGTTTTCAATTTGTTATAGATTCCACGCTTAGACACTTCCATTTTAATACCTAAGAAGAATATTGCTGTACTGTTTGCCATGGTATTTATGGTGTCGTTGAATTGGAATGTGCTAGGGTAAGTCGACGACTTTAGTTTTCTGTAATATAAAGTACGTTTTTAATATTTTATACAAGTTATTGATTGACTACACTAAAGACTAAAATTTGCATTGCTGTAATTGTAATTATTCCCTTGAGAATATATTGCAAACTATGCAGATGGTATATTCATAGCTGTGCAAATATTTTTAATTGTTTAGTTCTTTTTGTTCTTGTCAACGCTCACGTATAAACGAACGTGTTTATTGTCGCTTCTAGAATATTTTGTTATTTATCATGACGCAAACAAAAATTATATTTTTTGAAAAATGGCCTACCCATACAAATAGTGTTTACGGCAATAAAAAAAAACTATAATAACTATCTGGACAGGATTCGGACAGTCATTTTAACAAATCGATTGTATATTTTTATATTCTTCTAGGCAATCTACTTTTGCTATAAATACGAACCAAGTATTATATACTAGCCGTTGCCTAGTGGTAGACAATCATTCAAAGGAGTAGTATCGAATGTACTTATGTATCTGTCATCCGCATTCTACGGCGAAAATGATTTAGTCGATTCGAGAATGAGCCAAATTTCATATAACATCTTTTAAATAACAAAAACTTTTTCGGACATAAAATTTTGTCACTTTTCGTTTAATATTGTTTTTACCATTTTTTATACTTTCATTTTATTTGCCTTCAGTTTATATAAAATTTTAATAGATACATGCAATAATGTTTCGTAAAAACGTTAAAAGAAAACAAAAGATGTTAATCTTTATCAGTTGTTTAATTTCTATGTAAAAACAATACTATTTAGGTTGAAAAGTGCTAAGAAAGATTTCCGTGTAAATCTTTCAAACCAAAAACCCACTGTTTATTTTGCAATACATACATAAAGTATCCAACTAGAAAGACATCCGTAGGAGAGACAAAGCCGGGCTATTTTCTAGCCTATATCTAGAAAATTTGGAGCAATATTGATCTGGATTTTAAAAATTGAACAAACGACACTTGCGTCCAAAGGTCTATCCTATCTATCCAAGAATACCTCATTGTCAAATGCTAACGCATAATTTTTCAAATCATCAATTTTGAATTTCAATCATGTGTATATTTAGTAACACATGATTTGAAAAATCTTGTTTTCACATTGTTAGTATAAACGAAAACAGTGGACCATTTGTTTTATCTAAATAAAGGTATTTATAAGAGTCGAAAGAGTCACATTGAAATTTCACTCCTATTGTACGCACTCCTCTGTGTGTAATAATTGTAAAATGCATGAATTTTTTTTGTTGTTCGAGCCACGCATCAGCTCCCGCTGCTTTTGAATGGGCGGGCTTTAACCGGGTCAGTACCACGACCTAACAGAAAAACGACGTGAAGTGGAAATTTTTGTACTTCCGCCGATGGCCCATACCTCTCCCTCCCCCTCTATTCCCACCACACAGGCCGGAAACGCATTTGCAAGTCTTTTGTTGTTGCGAATGTTCAAAACCGGTGTGCCGCTTGCTCGATTTCGTCCACTCTCTCCATTTTTCCAAAAAAAAGAAGTTGTTTCTTCGCACAATAATATGTAAAAGATTTTTGTATAAATTTATTGCATATGTTTTTACGTATTTAAATTATTTTTTATAGAAAAGACACAGTCTTGGCATTTGCATCATACATAACGAAAACACGTACTTCTTGTTATGTAAATTTAAATGAAACGGAGCTATCCAACTTGTTTCTTATTATTTTATATTCGCGATATGATAAGAACCAAGGCCAACTAGTCATATTTTTTATTGCCCATCGCTATTTAAGAAGTATTGTATTTTAGCTTAATCTATTTATTATTATTATGTTAAAAAAGAGTGTCCTCTACACGGATATCTTGACTCGGTTCACTGAGCTGATGCACCGAGACCTTCAGGGAAAAGGTGGCTCAGTTTCCCTTCAAAAACTATTAATTATAAAACTTTTGTTATGTGTTGATATATGGATGGATGCCTGTTTCTGAATTATATTAATATTTAATTCAAGCTTTGAGCAGTACCTATTAAAAGATTTGCCTTTAATTCTGGTGGCTCCTACTAATATGAGGATGACTTCTGTTGGCGTTTCCCATAAACGGGCTATTTCGTAGTTAAGTGCGTGGAGTTTTCTTAGTTTTTCTATTTCTTTTGCCGCGATGTTTTAGTCTGGTGGAACACTAGTTTCGATAAGCTAATTTGCTATTTTGTTAATGTATATAATGTCGGGTCTATGGGTATGGGTGCATTTTTGTTACATCAGTTTGAACTGGTATCTGCCACATAAACTTTCTAGTAACATTTTCTTTCACTAGAGGCATTAGATGTCCTCGCTACCTTATTATTGTTAAGTTCGGCTCTACACATTTGTATTTTGTGGAAGACTGCTTGGTAACTTGCAAAAATTATCGCATTAAAAAAGAACATTTTGCAGTTGGAACAGTCCATCGTTTAATGCCCCAACGACACATGAAAAAACTTCAAGGCATTTATTATGGGCTGGTGAGAACACGGATGTAGTCCCAGGTAAGTCGGAACTAATTTTTTGCTATATCTAAAATGAAAACTGAAGCTACCAAAACTGCTAAAGAACTTTTTCACCCATTGGTATTTTTACCCCTTTTACGCTGTAAAGAAGGAAAATGAAAATGGCATGGCCATGTATCCATTGCTTAGCACAGGCCTCCTTTATACAGAATGGTATAAGGGGTAGACCGCCACACGACCCTAGTGCGGTTTAAGCGGACATATTTAAAAAATGTTTTTATAGGTTCTCAAATATGCAGGTTTCCTCATTATGTTTCGCTTCAGTTTAGCACGTACTGAACCACCGTTTAAATTAGAAATTACAAAATGATAAAAATAATATCACTGGATATTTCAGACATTGCCATCTGATCCCAAACTAGGCAGAACCTGTAGTATGATAACCAGAAGACTGATATACATATATAATATGTACAAGCGATAGCTTAGTGGTCGAAATCGACCAAGGAGACTTTCTTGAGAGGCCTCTTTTATATTTGAATAATATAGCTTTTTGGCTATGACATTCATGATTTGACAAGTAAAGTGTTTGACATTAGTAGTATAAATGTAAACAATGAACGAATTAGCTTATCTTATATTTTACATATATTTTATGAATAACGTAAAAAAAATAAAAACTGTAACTCTGCCAAATTTCATTCTCCTCCGCGAGCGCAATACGCTGTAAAAGAGGTCCAAAGTTTTCTCTTCACGTATTAACATATACTAGCAATCGCTTAGTGGTCGAAATCGACCAAGGAGGCTTTCTTGAGAGTCCTCTTTAGTTCATTCTCCTCTGCGAGCGAAATAGAATAAGGGGTCATAAGGGTCCAAAGTTTTCTCTTCGAGTATTAATATATAGATATATTAAATGTATACTTATATAGATAACAAAACAGAACATATACCCCTGCTCATCAATAAGATCTCCATGCCTAGCTTCATACAAAACCTGCTCGCTTGTCACCTAGAGACTTTATATGTTGTATCTCTATGCCCCGTACGTTGGCAACTAACCCTTCAAACCGGAACCGGAGTTAGAGAGATTATACACTACTGTTAGACGAAAACTAGTAATGTCGAAATCAATTTTTTGTTCAAAATTGGATTGGCTAACAATCACATTTTGACGTCTAATGATTCTACTACCTGTTCGAAAAAAAAACAGTCCTGAGAATAACAGGCGAAAGAAATTCAGCGAGATTTTTGACTCTCTTTTTAATGAAATAGTTTCACCCCAAGCGGACACTACTAGAGTTTTACCACTTAGCTGATGCTGTCTTCTTAAAAATAAGTTGATGTATATTTAATTGCAGATTACGATCAATTCGTAAACCGGAGCGACGACAGTATCGACTGTAATAACAACACCGTCGCGGAGTTCCAGAACATCAACCAAACGGAGAGCATAAGGATCGCTGGCGAGTTGAAACGGTGGATTGGGGACGGCAAAACTTTGAATTGGACCAGTGTACCTCAGAAAGAACGGTCTAGAGTCTACACGGAGGGCACAAAAGCGAACGGTTAGGCATTCCTTTACACCATTACTCATAAAAAAAGCACAAAAAAATCCGCGCAAACGAATTTGCAAAAAAAAGAGTAATCTCGGAGTCTCTGTAG